>JAAGEH010000088.1:1780733-1795458 GCA_011751065.1 Lasiurus cinereus | reverse complement strand
GGGGGGGGACGCGCAGGGGGGTCTGAATTCTCAGAAGAGGCAAGAACTAAAAACAGTTGAGAGTTCTATTATCCTGCAAATATCACCAAAGAGGCCCTTTCTCATTAGTTCCTGGGTCCCCAGAGATGGACCCAGTTTCTTCAGTTCTTCCTACTTTACTGTGAGTTACCCTACAGCCTTCCATGTTCCTAAATGATTATTACTATTGCTTTTGCTATTGTTAGTTTAGCCCAAATTATCCAGAGTTTATTTCAAACATTGTAAAACAATACCATCTGATAAAGAGGGAAAGAAAAAAATGACTTGTTTCCTTGAATATTTACTTGAAAAACTTTTTCCTTGTTCAATTACTGAGGGAAAAAGAAAACAAAACAAAGAAACATTGTTTCCTGTCCTAAAGGTCTCAACCTATTAAAAGCCACCATTCCAAATTACTTAATATCTCATATAAAACTCCTGGGAAAGCCCTGGCTGCTGTGGCTCAGTTGGTTGGAACATTGTCCCATACACTGAAAAGTTACAGGTTCAATTCCTGGTCAGGGCACATACCCAAGTTGCAGGTTCCATCCCCAGTAGGAGGAACAGGAGGCAATCTCTCTCTCTCTCTCTCTCTTTCCTCCCGCCCTCCCTTCCTCTCTAAAATCAATAAGCAATTTTTCTGAGGTGAGGATTAAAAAACAAACAAAAAAACATTCCTAGTATAATTTGTTATTTTTGAAAGAGTGAAAAATCTCTGTCCTATAATGGATTTCACACATGCAAAATAGCTCATCCTTTTGTCCACATGGGCAGGCACTGTTTTTACTGATTTTTTCTGACATGACTGGAATTCATGGTAGGGCTACCTTTGAATTTTTTTTTTTTCTCAAGTAAATTTTACAAAGCAAATAAATCTGAGGTAAGGGGACAGAATTTCCTTTGTACACTTGTAGCAACCTGGAAGGAATGTGTTTTTTCTCCTGTGCACCAAGGAGATAATCAGCCAAACACTCCAGCAGCAGCAGTTTTGTTTTAATCCCCTCGTCTTTACAAGGCTGCAGGTGCCCTTGGAAATCATAATTAACCAGAGTGCTCAGAGCCAGCAGCAGGGAGAATGTCCTGTATATTCTACAGAGGCTGCCCAGGGTCACTCTCATCAAAGAGGAATATTATTACAGAGCTCGCTATCTCCACTCCTCTCCAGAGGCAACAAAGAACACTAGGCGATCACTGAGATACTTATTGCCTCTCCAGTCCTTTGAGCAAGAGTGTGGGAGGCAAAGTCAATTCTGGCTTTCTGGTAGGCAGGGTTCTTTGGGAGCTGAGTATGATTGGATTAAGTGGATGATTGGAGCTACATTCTTAAGATGACCTAGGATTAACTAAGATAACTAATATACATGAAAATGTTCTATATAGTGTGAAGGGTGATATACAGCAAAGTGTTGTTATAGTCCTGTCAGTCAGGCTCTCCTGGAGCCAACCAATGTGTGGAAGCCTGTCAGGCTGCACTGGGGGGAATGGGGCAGACCCAACATGCCCACAGCACCTCCTGGTGGATCTTCTCTGGAGTAGCAACATCTCAAAGCCCAATCCCAACCCCAACCACAGAAAATTATCAACCACAGTACTTACTTCCTTCATTCTGATTGTCTTTGTTCGAGTTGTAGACCTGAAAAATAGAAATGAACATTTACTTATGTGCATTTTATACCACCCTACAGGTTCACTGAAAGATACCAATACCTTGCCTCTTTTCCTAGTTTGGGCTGTAAAATAGAAGGCAATTTCTAGCTAGCCCCCAAATATGAATCCTGTCTATAATTATCTAGTTCCCAGTACTTACTTCAACTGTTCTTAAGTAGTTGTACATTAGAATAATCTATTGAACTTTATTGTTTTAAAAAATCATATTCTTTCTTTAAAAAACAACCTATGTGTATATATAAAGCTAAAAAAGAGAAAACATTTAAAATTAGTTATAAATCATTAAGCATTAACTGTGCACCAGGCAATGTGGTAAGCAATTCACATAAATTACCTCAGATTATCCACAAAACAATTCTGTTGGTTAAGAACTGTTATTATCACTGTTCTACAAATGGAGAATTGAGAGGCAGAGATGTTAACTAAGGCCTCACAGCTCCTAAGTGGCAAATTCATGACAAAGATACATTACAAACCATTAAATGTTAACACTGGGGAAAGGGACCAATCATTTTTTATCTTTTTGTAAATTTGAATTTTATAAGGAGAATATATTACTTTTACAATAGAAACCCCTAAAGGACTTACAGGAATCATGAAAGGAAAAGTGCCCCACATAAAACAGACAGGGACGTATTGCAAGAGTCAGAAAATATTTTTTGTAAAAGACCAGGCAGAATTAAATATTTTAGGCTTTGTGGGCCAGGAGGCAAAATAAATGATATCATGTAGGTAATTGTGTAACAAAAGAGAAAACAAACTTCCACAAATTCTTTTGTTGATAAAATTCAAAATATAAAATTTTTTTCAAAATAGAGGTATAACGTTCCTAGCAGGTAAACATCCCTTTTAGGGTTTCATGGCTCTCTCTTCATGGTTCAGTTCCTCTAAGAGTTAAATAAATGGTTCTCAAACAAGACTGGCCATCAGACTCACTTGGAATATGTTGTTGTTGTTTTTTAGGTTTTGATGGCCAGCTTCACCCTACTCTTTTTCACACCTACAGAATCATAATCACCAGATTTGGGCACTATGATATTTCTCTAAAGCTCAGGGTTTATCTTATGTAACAAATGTCAGCATATCATGTATGTATTGGCAAATAATGGCCCACTAGCCAAATCCAGCTCACCACCTGCTTTTGGATAGCCCATGAGATAACCCTACAGATGAACATTTGCAATTGATTTGATGATAGGAAATATTAACTTTGAACCTTAATTAAGCTAAGTGTTATTCTCCCTCTAAAAAATATTCCATTCTTCTGATTAGTAGACCTGTATTTCAAAGACTTCTACTCTTTGGAAAAGATAGTCTTTCTGTACCGGGGTAACATGGTTGCCCAATCTCCCTCAGCAGTACCTTCACCATCAATATAAGTGAAGAATTTAGACTAGATCATGCTTTTCAAGTTGAACCCCACAGCCCCTGCAGTAGGACTGCCAAAAGGGTGGAAGAGACACTAAGACTCCAAGTATCCAAATGCCCTCCTCCTTCCCTTGCTGTATTCATATGACTATCAAATAAGGGGATACTGTCTTGGAAAAGTTTGAAGACCTCTTGAGTGGGTAATTTCTAAAGTTACTTGCAATTCATTAATTTGCTTATTCACTCATGCATCTAATAAGTATTTATTATGTGCTTATAATGGCCAGGCAGTGTTCTAGATGCTAGGGATACAGATGAACATAACAGCTATGACCTCTGCTTCCTGGAATTAGCCTACTAGGGAACTAAACAGAAATAAATAAAGACACAAATATGATATTCAAATATTGATAACTAGAGTGGAGGAAATAAAAGTCTACTGTGAACCTGAGGTGGGGAAAAGATGACATTTCCATGAGACTTGAATGATGAGAGGACCTCCTTGGAAAGACCTGCGGGCCAGTGCCAATAGCAAGTGCAGGTCTTAAGATGGGAAAGGCATGGTCCTTTGGAGCGAGGGAGGCCAGTGTGGTCGGTAATCAGTGTAAGGTAGGAACTAAGAATGGGCAGAGGGGCAGTGATGCAATCTAGGGCCCTGTGACCTGTTGGGGAAATGAGAGGCCTCATAATAGCTGGGACCAGTGATCCATGGTGGATGGTGTTCACTAACCTTGGGAAGTTGGGTAAGGAAAGTGCAGAGAAAGAGACTATATTTTGGCAAGTATTTATTTTCAGGAATCCCTCCCATTAAATTCAAACATTTTATCCCAGAGACACTAGCTCCTGTTTATAAATAGCAAAATCCAGAAAAAAAAATAGCAAAATGCAAGGCTTTCAGCCCTCCTTAATTAGGAGGGGAGCTTGCACCAAACAGGTCTGCAACGACCAAGCATTCCCCAAAACGGAGAGGTGTGATCAATGAGCCAAAGGCACCAGAAACATGTGCTGCCTGATCCTCTTGGGCCAGGCCATTAATCTCTGTCTAGTTTGGTAAATGAGCCAAAGAGAATGAGTTCTGAAATGAGGCTAATAAACCGTGCCCACCAGGAGTGCGTGACTACCTGGCCCAACCAGGAAGGCCCAGGGTCTGAGAGGAGCCTTGCCTTCACAAAGGCCAGACAGTGGCAAGGTAGGAGGGTTGTATCCTCTTATCTCAAGGAAAGTGAGAAAGATAAGGAAAGCTTTCACATGCTTCCTCTGCACTAAGAAAACTTAACAGCAGTAACAGAGAATATCTTTATCACTCAACATTTACCAAGTACCACATATGACATCATCTAATCCTTCAAACCACCTTATGAGTTAGGTACTAGTGTTATTCCCAGTCTATAGATGTGGACCCTGAGACCCAGGGAGGTTACACAGTTTGTCCAAGGACACCGAGCGTGGAGGTGGCACACTATTCTCTCTTACTCCAGTCTTCTTTTAATTCCCAGGCAGTTGCAAATGCACACAACTACCAAGCCACCCCAATGGTCTGTGGTTCATAAATACCTTCCATACTGGCAGAGGCAAAGGGTATACAATTTACCTTTAGAAAAAGTCAGTCTGTTCTGGGAAAATCTTCTCAGAAATCACAGTTCCCCACTAGTCTCAGACTGAAGTTCAAAGGCAAGGGCACTTTCCTAAAGTGAAAGGTCTCTAGCAGTGGCTCCTGGCTCATGGTTAGCAGAGCTACCTCAGATTATATACTTTCAAGTAAGCACCTCCAGACTCATTGTCTTAAAAGGACACACCCAACTCTACAGGATCAATTCAAGGGGACATGAATCGCTAAACAAGCCTGATCTCAACAACCCAACAGAAGCTATAGTCTACATCCTGATGAGCCAGAGTACTCTGCATCCTGGCCACACTAAAGTTTCTTAGCCTCTGTCTTTATACACTTTGATGTAGGTATGATCTAGCTTCTGCTGAACATCGAGATTTATTAAATATCCAGGCCAATGCATGTTTGTTTTCAAGTGGGTGCTTCCAGAGAACAGAAACATGTTCACCTTATCAAAATCCATAAGAGTGTCATTATGTTATAACTGCAACAGTAATAGTAAATTAATAAAAATGATGATGACAAAAGCCTAGCTATGTATCAGACACCATGCAAGTGCTCTATATGTACTATCTTGTAGAGTCCTCACACCAACCTAATAATTCCCATCATAGAGATGAGCAAACTGAGGCATAAGGGAGGTTAGGTCACTTGCCCAAGGTTAGACAGCTGGAAGTGACCAGAATCCAGACAGGAACTCATATAGTCTGTCTTCGGAGCCCAACTTCTTAACCACTAACCACATGATAAGTAAGACATTGTGTCTGATAATGATAATGACGACAACAAAGGTAATGAGATGTTCTGGGCAGCTAGGGAAAATGAGTCACTGAAGGAAAGAATCTGCCAAGAGTAAGAGAGAAAATGAAACTGGGAGCGGTCTTCTGACTCCAGCCTGAAGCAATCACTACTAACCTATGCAACAAGCTGGCATCTAACATAGAAGGAACACTTTATGTTCTCTCTGAACCACAGGGCTTGATCCTGAAGATAAACACCAGGCAGGAAAGTGGGTCTTTGATACAAATCACAGGGCACAGCAATTCTATGAGTCCTCACCCAGAAGCTACAATGGGAGTGCAATTTAATAAATCAAAGGAGGGTGAGGAAAGCCTTCATATGCTTCCTCTGCACTAAAATGTGATTTGCAATAAATTCTGTTCACTGCTGAGTCAATTCAATTTATATGTCCCTAGAGAATTAGAAAGACTACAGAATCATTTGGATTCTCAGAATTTTTTTAATGGGTAACCTTTATGACAATTACCCAGGCCTTATTGATAAAGCACAAAGAAGAATTTCTTTTTACTTATAAATTAAAGGCATAAATAAAGCAATAATTAGACAAAACAATTTCACTTTTCCCCTTTAATACATAGCTGCATAAGTACTTGGGTCAAAATCTGCACAAAAAGAAGGTGTGGGAGAAATAAATTCATAGGCAGATTTATTTAAAACTGCTGCTCCTATCTAAAGTGCACTTGAACTCACCTCTAAGCTCTATAATTCCCTGAGTGTCCTGGAATATCTCAACCTCTCCCCCCTGGTTGTTTCCGTGATATGTCAATGTGGAAACACACAAAACAGAACTACATGCCAACAACTTGAAATACTGCACAAGCCAGTTCTGCAGCATCAGCTATGTCCCTTCTCTCTGTGTGACAATGGACCGACCACCATGAGTCCTTACTTTTTTTAACTGTTTCTCTGTCAGTTGTGACTGACTCATAGTAATCTGTAGCTTAGGTTTCAAAGTACAGCTTTACCATTATTGGCTATTCATTCTAATCACTTACCATCACTAAATCTGAGTCCTGCCACCTGTAAAACAGGGATACTAATATTCCCTACCTCTTAGGGTAGTTGTGAAACTAAATGAGATGATGGACACACAGCATTTAACACAGAGCACAGAATACAAATCCTATGGCCCAATGAGCATTCTAATAAAGATAAACTTTCATCACTGACACTGTCACCCTCCTTCTTTCTCTATCTTCACACTTAGCCCCTATGAGATAATCAGCTAAGCATGAGAATGTAGCTTGAGGAAGTCAGTAACACAGATCTCATTAGCATTGGAAATTAAGCAACTGAAACTAATTATAAATTAAATAAAATTTTTACATCAATGGGTTCTCAGTCTTGTTTTTGTTTTAACAAAAGTCAAATATCAAAGTAATCCCCACTGCCAATCACCTTTTCACCACTGATTAAGTGCTAGATACCTTACTGAACATGCACATGAATTATTTTATTCATCCTCAAGCCTATCAGGTACTATCACTGCCTGTATTTCAGAGCATCATGTCGGTGAAATAAGGTTCTAAGGCCACAAAGCTAGCAAGTGGCAAAGCCCTCTAGACTAGAGCCTATACTCAACCAAACTCCTCTACCTTGTCCCACTCTCCATGGGAAAGAGAGCTTGGCAATTAACAAAGAACTCAAAAGAAGCTAAGCAAAAATTAAAATGGCAACAATGTGGCCATTATGTAAGAACAATATTTCCATCCAACTTAAACATAATTCTACAAACTTCCAATTAATAAAGTATAGCAGTCATTCAAAACCACAAGCAGTTTGAGATGGAGAGACTTCAGGATGCCTAAAAACATCCTTCCTAAAAACTATAAGACCACATAAGAGTAAGCTGGCCAGCATTTGTCAAGGACTGTGTCGCAGACAGAATTCTTAGGAGCACACCACATTCAAATACTCAGCAACTCCATTATCAGGGTAAATTTAAGAACTTTTAGTAACACCCCTGAGAAGTTACTGGTAAGAATATCACCCAATTATAAACATGAGTTTTTGACCCAGGGGAACCTCTTTTCTGGTAGTGGGGGCCACAGGCCACACTTGGAAAAGCTTTTTGAGAAGGAAATTTTTAATCATAAGCATCATATCTAATAAAAGAGCAATATGCAAATTAACCATCACTTTGCTATGCCCATCAGCCACGCCCCACTAGCCAATCAGGAGTGAGTATGCAAATTAACCCAACCAAGGTGGCTGCAGCCACAGAGAGAGCAGGAGGCTTGGGTTTCCCCCGAATTGGAGGAAGCCAAGCTTTCTGCCTGCCCTGACTGGCCTAGGCCTCCACTCAAGGCTACAAAGTTTCAATTATAGAAGAAAAATAAATCCCAACAACAATGGCTGCGCCCATGGAGCAAGCAGAAGGCTTGGCTCCTCCAGGTTACAAAATCTCAATTATAGAAGACAAATAAATCCCAGATACCAGGGCCTCCGCTTGGATCACTGGGGTCGTGGCCAGCCTGCAAACCACCACAGGCCCCTCCATGCCCCAAGGAAACCCCCACCCTGATACAGGACAATCTTCAGGGCAAACCAGCTGGCCCCAACCCGTGCACCAGGCCACTAATAAAAGAGTAATATGCAAATTGGCCATCACTCCAACACACAAGATGGCTGCCCCCATGTGGTCAAAATGGCTGCCCCCATGTGGCCACCACAAGGTGGCCACCACAAGATAACCAGCAGGGGAAGGCAGTTGGGAGGGACTAGGCGTGCAAGGGAGGGCAGTTGTGGGCAATCAGGCCAGCAGGGGTGGGAAGTTGGAGGAGAGGAGGACCAGGCCTGCAAGGGAGGGCAGTTGGGAGTGATCAAGCCTGCAGGGGAGGGCAGTTAGGGTTTGACCAGGCCTGCAGGGGAGGGTAGTTAGAGTTTACCAGGCCTGCAGGGGAGGGCACCCCCTTCATGCACAGATTTCATGCACTGGGCCTCTGGTGTGGGTATAAAGCCAGTGTGAATAGTTTGTAGTAAATAAGGGTGTGTCTCAATTTGGGAACTAGGCATTGGTTTCTCCTCCCCACAAGAGAAATGTGTCTCTTACTGTCACAGCCTGAGTGAAAATACGTGCTGAAGAGAAGGGGAATAAAATAGTTGCTGCTGCTCTTCCATTTCTCACCTAGCAACATTCCCTCTGGCTTGCCTTTCTACTACTACTGGTATTGCATTTGCTATCTTAGGGAGGAGCTCTCAAAAGTGAAGCCAATGAAAATATATCTATCTGATGGCTCCTCCTGGTGACCTGTTCTTGAACAAATATGAAGACCTTGCCCTTGCCCTTGCCCTGCAGAATTACATTTAAAGAGGGTTCAGTAATGGCATATAGGAGGACATTCAATACATATGGTTTGAATGGACAGTTTTGAGTAGAGGAGTAAAAGAGAGACTGAAATTGTTTTAAAATCCCCAAGTTAGAGTAGATGGGGACAATGAATTGGTGAGCCAGATCTTTCATTTCCAGGTGACTGTATCTCACCCTTCCAAATTCTCTTGGAATTCATACCTGGAGAGGAATGGAAATATACAATTCTAACCTTATTATGATATCATATAATTAAGACTTGTTTGGCTCAACTCAAGGCTATCAAAATCCCTCACGTAGCCAGTTGTTTCTCTGGCACACTGCTGAATGTCAGCTCTGCACCTAAGTGACAACAAACGCTACTAATGGATTCAGAGGCCAGGTGTCACCAGGGTGTTCTGAAATGAGACTGAAGAATGGGGTTATTAGCCCTCATGCAACAGAGGCGCCTTAGGATTCAGGGTATCTTGGAGAATGGCCCAGCCAAATGTGACCAAATGACTATGTTCCTAAAGCCAATTGGAAAGCATCTCTGACAGTGCTGAGGCCTGCTTGCCTGACAGTGCTGAGGCCTGCTTGCATACCAGCACACCAGCATACCCACAAATAAAAATGACTGCTTGCTGTTCAATATGATTATGACAATGATGGCAGGCAGAAAAAGAAACCTTTTTTCCAGGAGTTCAGGCATTGCCTGTTACTGTGTATCTAAGGATATAAAGGGTTTATTTCTTGTATAATCCCTCAGTGACACTGGGGGCGGGGGACGGGAGTGGTGAGGGGGGAACAAAGTGCCCTGGACACGTGCTACCACTCCCTGCTCAGCACCCATGTTCCTCTTTTCCTAGGGATACTACCCTAATTTTCCCTGGGTAGCCACACCACCACCACCACTACCACCACCACCAAGTCCATGCTGTTCAGTGGGGTGAGGAGGGCGGCCCCAAATCCACCTTCAGGTTTGGACATGTAATCCAGATATTACATCTGACTGAGCAAGTGATTCACTCCAGCCAGTCAACACAATACTTGTTTTTAATACTTTTTATTACAACTGATGAAAATGAGGCCTTGCTATGTTGTGGGGAGAATGGGACACATCCCTGGAATTTCTGTGGCCAACTCTGCCACCACCTACACCAAGTCCATGTAAAACAGGTCAAAGGAAAGTAGGTCCCTGACAGGGAGACTGCATTTCAATGGCATCGTTTGAGCTCTTTTATCTAAACGCATCTGAGGTTCCTCCCTGCTCTTTCCATGAGTGAACCAACAACATCCTTTAAAAAAAAAGAAAAAGTTGTGGTTCTGTTGCTTGCAGCCAAGAGTAGTAGCAAATACAAAAGAGCTAATGAGAGAAAAGCCTAATTAAGCTTCATAGGGAACTCCAGAATGAAGAACGAAGGAAAATACGCCACAAAGTAGAGTGGGAAGGAAAATAGTATATTCATGTCAGTCCTGAGTTCCCCTTTCTTCTGCACCACATATCCAGTCAGTCTGAACACTATTCAATTCTATCATTTTTATATATCTTGAATCTATTCCTCATCCCCATTTCTCTTTTCTACTGCCCTAGGTCAGGTTTTGTCTTTTCATCTGGATCCTAACTTGGCTTTCTCCCTGGTCTTGCTGGCTCCACTCTTTCTCTCTGCTCCATCTGTCACACACATTGCTCCTGCAAGATGTGCTTCCCGAACCACAGCTCTGGCTGGAGAAGACGAATCTTTAAGACGTCACAATATCAGTCTTCAAACGCTTACAGAGCTGTCATGAGGAAGAAGACTTACTATCCTGAATGGAGATGAAAGTGGAGGTGGAAGAAGGCAGATTCCAGCTGGATACAAATGACTATACTTAACACATTGTGGATCAGTAGTTTTATTGCTAACTTTACCTAATGGCCAGATAAGTTTATATTGAACGAGTACAAAAAACATTTTACATACATTTTAAAGGTATGCTTTAAAATTAAATATCCATTGCATGTTGAAGTTATGTATTATGTGTTCTTAAAAGCTAATATCTTTTTAAAGTATGATATTTTGTAAAACACTGTGTGATATGAAGCGAGAATTCTCGTGATCTGTCTGCAATGTGTTAAGAGTTCCATTTGGTCCACTCAAGCAGGGAAGATGTCTGAATGTCATTCTAAATCACAGGACTGAACTCCATCTCATCCAGCAAGTGGCCCTGAGCATTCCTGGGCTGACAAAGTCAACTTCATTTGAGTTTTAATAAATTGTTAGCCTGACCTTTCACCTGCACAAGCAGATTCCAGAACAGTGAAAAATGCATCATTTACTGTGGCCTCCGGAGACCTGGCATTCAGGGTTGGTTCTACCACTTCAGATGGTTATTTAACATTTCTGAGTGTTTTCACCTCATAAAGTAGAGCTAAATAACAATATTTCATGAGGGCACTGGGAGAATTTTAAATAGTCTGACAGTGCCTGAAAGTACTTGAAAATATCACTTCTATATCCTCTACCTCAATAAGATTTCTTAATTTACTTGATAGCTGCACTGCTCTAACACTATGATCTATATAATTTAATATTTCAGGATGTAATTTTTCATTCTACAATTTCCATCATTTCTAATCTCCAAATAAATTCCTGATGATTAGTTCTTATACTTCTATGGGGCATTGAACAGTCCCAGAAATTGCTATTGATTGAGAAACAAGAAGCTTAAGATAAAAGGCACACATTCCTTTGATTCAATCTCTGTCAGTGGGTCAAGAGCCACAATGACCTTGATGACTAAGTTTTCTTGATTCTTACAGTGATGCATTCACACTTTGTGTTGCTGGCACTTACTGCACTTCCCTATGAGCAATCTCAAATAAAGCTGGTATAATTTCAATGGAAAAGGGGAAACTCCTGGAGCCTATTGGTTGTAAGTTACACCCAAATATCCTGAGAAGGGGTAAGGCCAGGTATTTTAACTTGGTATTTTTCCTGTTCAATTCAGCATGAACAAAATATTTCTGGGGTTACTAACACTGGCTATTGTGGGTGCTCCCACTCTCCAGTTAGACTTTATGTGTTATATAAACACTGTTGCCATAGTTATAATTCAGGAAGCCTTGTTGTTTGACCTCAAGAAAAATTCAACCTCAAATCAGGATAACACTGACCCTCTAAAGTACAATTAACCATCAGAGGGTAGGACCTGCCAAATTCCTGCAGGCTTCTAGAAGGAACTACTGTATTTGGGGTAACACGAGAGCAACAAGAAGAGGAAATGCTGCAACATTATGCAATTTCCTTGCATTTCTGAGTCAGAAATCCTAAAAACCCCTATAAGCAACTTCCCTAGCTTTCAACCCAAGATCAGAGTCACAAGCAATGTAAATAAACACTAGATGCAAGAAAAGAGAACTCTAAATAACGTACAAATCAGAAAGGTATTTTAGGAAAAATTTAAAGGCAATAGAAGGGGCACAGGCTGACTCGCTATCAAATGCATGACAGTTAAGCAGACGGGCGTGTGAGCTGACATGAATGTAGGAAGTGGCCAGCTCACAGAGCAAGCAGCCTGCTGCCTTTCACATTTCCGGCCTCAGGCTGATGTAACATTAAAAAGTGGGTGTGAACCCACTAGCCCATCAGCATGGTGTTCCCAGGGGAGAGGAGAGACCACCTCCCCATCCCCAGACAAATACTAAAGTCTTAAACAGAATGTCTGCCTGTGTTTCTCTCTCTCCCTCCTCCCCAACCCCTTGCCTTTGGAAACAGTGACACAGCTCTGTCAGCAGAAGACATTCTTATGCTCTGGAAACTGCAAAAAGAAATGCCTTGGCACAGTGTACATGATCCCAAACTGGAGGCTTGTGCAGTTGGTTCTGCTGCCCAGGAGCGATGTCCAAAAGGTGAGTTTCTGCACAAAACCCACTTCCTTGGAATTCCAGTCATCCTTCCTCCATAGGATTTAAGGCAAGCGGCATTATCAATCTCATGAATTTCCACAATGCCCCTCAGAGAGGCAAGAGGTGACTGTCCAACAAAGGTGAGGTCAGAGGACTACACTTTTAGACAGATGACTCCTAAGTTTCCTCACACACAGGTCCTACTCTAAATTCAGGAATATCCTGACACCAAGAAGCATTTGCAGTGAGGGATCTGATTTACTTGTTGTGAGCTGGTGGGGAGGGGATCCCTAGGACATAAGAAATATCTGTGTTTTTCTATAACCACCAAGGAGCAGGATGGGGCTTACAAAAGGGAAGGGTAGATTCTAGAATTCTTGTGGTTCGATCAAGGTTAAAAGTTGTTAGGGAGGAAGTTTATCAAGATTCCCCAGGATTTCCCACACAATGACTGGGGAAAAGGGTAAGGTTGAGACCATCAGAGCCCTTAGAAAATAACCGTTTGTTTTCTGATTACCCAGCATTCATTCACTCTTCTTTAGGCAACTTCACCTGCTTCCCTTTAGGGGTTCACAACTCTCCAACACAGGCAGAGTTCACATTTCTGACTCTGGTGGTAAGACCAACAGTGCGGTTTAGGCCAGGCCAGCCAGAACAATATATGCACCCCCTACTCCCCAAATCCTATATAATAAAGAGATAATATGCTAATTAGACTGAACATTCTGGAACAAACCAGTGGGAAAGGGGCAGGAGGGGTCAAGAGGCTGGGCTGTGAGGGCCGAGGCATCCAGGGCTATGAGAGCCTACTCTTGCATGAATTTCATGCATCAGGCCTCTAGTTTCATAATAAAATTTTTCAAACACAGAGAAAAGATGAAGGAACTAACAGTGAACACCCCCTCCCATCACCTCCATTCCATCATTGGTAATATGTTGCTATATATCACATATCTAGCATCCATCAGTCCATCTGAATTTTTTTTATAAATTTTAAAATAACTTGCAGATTCAGTGCTTCCCTAAACATTTCAGTATGCATATAATTTACTAAAGTTAATTTACAATTTTTTTATTAATCTTTTAAAGGTAAAATTTGCTTACAATGAAATGCACAAATCTTAAGTGTGCCAGTCATGAGCTGTGACAATTTCACACATATTTATGTAACTTAAAACCCCCTATCAAGATAGGAACTTTTCCATCATCTCAATTCTCTCTGTCCCTTTCCATCTTAACACACACACACACACACACATAGCATTCTATTTTACTCCCAGCATTAGTTTTACCGGTTCTAGAACATCATTCAAATGGCACCATATTGTATGAACTCCTTTTGGCTGCCTTGTCTCACTAACCATAAAATTTCATATTGTAGCATGAATTAGTACTTTGGTTTTATTGCTGAATAGTGCTTTACTGTTTGAATATATCACAGGCTATTTATTGATTCTCCTGTACATGGACACCTTGGCTGTCCCTTGCTCCAAATGTTTTTATATGTCTTTATGAGGACATCTATTTTCTTTTCTCTTGTCTAAATATCTAGCAGTGAAATTACAGGTAGGTTTTATTTTCATGTGGTACTTCATAAGAAACTGCCAAGTTCTTTTCCAAAGTGGCTGGATCATTTTACGTTCTCACCAATAGCATGAAAGTTTAGATTACAACACGTAATTACCAACACATGGTATTGTCAATCTTTTAATTTTAGCAATTTTGATAGGTATGTCATAGTGTCTCATGGTTTTAATTTGCATTTCCCTAATAATTAATCATGGGAATACTATTTCATGTGCTTATTGAACATTTAAGTCTTGCAAGGTGACTGTTCAATTCTTTCAATCAAGTTGTTTTTTTTTTATTCCTGAGTTTTATGAGCTTGCTATACCTTCTGGATATAAGTCCTTTATCAGATACACAAACTGTATGTTTTGCAAATATTTTCTCTTACTTGTGGCTTGTCTTTGAACTTAATGGTGCCTTTGATAACACAAGTTTTTTATTTTAATAAAATCAAATTTTCCTTTCTCTCTCTCTCTCTCTCTCTCTCTCTCTCTCTCTCTCTCTCTCTCTCTCT
>JAAGEH010000088.1:1744173-1780723 GCA_011751065.1 Lasiurus cinereus | reverse complement strand
TCTCTCTCTCTCTCTCTCTCTCTCTCTCTCTCTCTCTCTCTCTCTCTTTTGGTAGAGCTATTACATTCTGTATCCTATTACAAAACCTCTGCTAACTCTAGATTGCAAAGATTTTTGTCCTGCGTTTCCTTCTGCAAGCTTTACAGTTTTAGTTTTTATGTTTAAGTTTATGAGCCAGCTTAAATTAATTCCTCCAGTTCCCTTAGTTTGTAAACATAATTTACAGTTGCTTCTGAGTCACAGCCCAGATGTGTAACTCACTGGTTCAAATATAAATTTAGGAACAAGAAGCACTAACCTATCTTGCTCTCTTCTTCCACCCGCTTGAACACTGTCGTATGGGACCAATCCAAATAACCTTCAGGGGTCCTTGCAATGTTAACAAAACTAGTATTTGCTCCTTACCCACTCAGCTGACAGGACAAGGGGGTAAGAATGCTGAATTTCATAAAGACCTATATATACAGGGCTTGGCAAAAGTAGATTTACAGTTGTAATGCAAATAAAGAATACAATAATTAATAAGTAATGCAAGAATAAATTCTGTGTTTCATGTACTCACAATTGTAAATCTATTTTTGCCCATCCCTATACATAATGGTTAAGGCTAATTTTGGGGGTACATAGCTGACCACTTGACTACCAAAAGCTACTATCAGAATGGACAGAGAGCTTTGGTAGCCTTACCAGCCCATGACTTCTGATCAAGCTTCTCCTTCTCTCTGGATTCCAATAATTACAGGATGTTGTTGTTCCTTGTGATTAAGCCTCTAATCCATCAAAAGAGGGGCCAATATTTTACTTTGTCTTATTACTTTGATTTCTTAATAAAATTATCTATCTTTAAAAAGAGGGGGACTTGAAACAGATCTGCTTTAGAATTCCAGATTCCCTCTCTGGAATTATACCATCAAAAATGAATTCCTCTAGGTCAGCGGTTCTCAACCTGTGGGTCTCGACCACTGTGGAGGTTGAACAACCCTTTCACAGGGGTTGCCTAAGACCATCGGAAAATGCAGATATTTACATCACAATGCATAACAGTAGCAAAATTTCATGGTTGGGGGTCACCACCACATGAGGAACTGTATGCAAGGGTCGCGGCCTTAGAAGGTTGAGAACCACTGCTCTAGGTAGTTGTGTAAGTTGGAGTCTTAATTTTGTTAAGACTCCAATCACTCTAAGACTGTGTTCGGCAAACTGCGGCTTGTGAGCCACATGCAGCTCTTTGACACCTTGAGTGTGGCTCTTCCACAAGATACCATGAATTGGGCGAGTCTATTGTGAAGAAGTGGTGTTAGAAGAAGTTTAAGTTTAAAAAATTTGGCTCTCAAAAGAAATTTCAATCATTGAACTGTTGATATTTGGCTCCGTTGACTAATGCGTTTGCCGACCACTGCTCTAAGGACTTCCTATTACAATGGGAGGGTAGCACCTATATCTTATCAGCAAGCTGGTCCACTGGGATTGGCTGACAACTGGTTAAGAAGGACTTGTCCTGTAACTTTAGAGCAAGCATGTCGAACTCTTGGCCCATGGGCCGCATGTGACCCATAACGAATATTTTTGTGGCCCAGCCAATATAACGATATGTAAGAAACATTTTAATAAAAAATCTCATAACTTAATTTTACAATATCCTGTTATACATAATTATTAATAACGAACTACAACATTCGCTAATGACTGATTACTATAATCGTGTTGCATTCATTTCTCTTACTTGTCATACACACAGGCACACCATTTCTCTCCACTAATAATAGCAGCGAATATTTTAGCAGCCAATTGCCACGTCATTAGTTTTGTTCTGATTTGTTTGGTGTGCACAACAGGAAATATTTTGCTTTTGGAGAACCAAAAAAATTGGTTTATCTGCATTATGCTTGTTAATTTGTGTAGTTATTCAGTGTCTAGTAAGTTAATGTTCAAGAAAAACATTAATTTTATTCAAATGTTTTATTATTTTATATCAATGATTACTCATTTATTTCAGCCCATTGTATTCATTATGTCTCTATCAAAATAAACCTATGTTTCTATGAAAGTGGAAACCTTTGTTTTTTTGTGGCCCACATAAACTTAAACCTCGCTTATTTGGCCCATGTTAGCCTTTGAGTTTGACATGTTGCTTTTGAGGAACTGGGAGTTAGGATGGAAAAGAAAGGATTTGGAAGGCTGCTGATCAAAGACCAGCTCAGCTTACTGAACAATATGTTTTAAAGCTGACCTAGAAGGAAGGGGTTATTAGTGTTCATATCAGCAGCTCACAGTGCCCAACCCAAGCCTCTCTTGGTTCTTCTCTGGTGAGAGCCAAGCACACAGCACACAAGCCACTGGACTCAGTCATATGAACAGCCAGCAGCCAAAGGCAACTGAGAGGACTAAGGCTGAGGGGATGGGAGAGATTAGCACAAGCTTTACTTCTGACCTGAACTTGAGAGCATGACAGATACACACACAAACCCAAAGGCCCCTTCTAGGCCCCTTCCTACAGCACCAATACGGTTGCTTACCCTGTGTCTTTTAAATGTTCACCTCCCCAGAACCCTACCAAGCCCTGCTTCACAGGCACCTCTCTAGGTCCCTCAGTCCTGCACCAATCTTTTTTAATTTGGAAAAAATATATATATATGTGTATATGAATTGTATCAATTATATATGAATATAATATTCATTATATATGAAGACAAAATAATCAAAACTATAAAATTACAAATATAAAATATACATACACAGTTGATTCTCATTATTCACAGTAGTGATGTCCTTTCAAGTTACCATGAATAATGAACTAGCAAATACTGAACCAATGCTCCTGGGCGAAGTACAGGTTAGATTCCCAGAAGCCTCTGGTCACATTTTCATTGACTGATCAACACATCACCTTGTCCTAAGTGTGTTTCTGTTTAAACACACCTCATCTAATATATACTGTTGATTCCCTAGTGTTGAGCTCATGGCTAACAGCACAGTAAATGATGCCTGAGAAAGCTCACCAAGCACGCATGTTTTCAGAAGGCCTATCACAGCCTTCTTATGCTTGGGAACATTAGCCAGCACTTCAGGACCAGACTCGTGGGCATTTTAAACAGAAATCATTATCAAAAAGCACAAAATGCACACATGTGGCACTAAGAGGCAAAAAAAAGACACATTTACCATGTGAGAACTGAAACAAGAAGGCAGAGTGTCACTTCATTCAACCTCAGCTGGAAACACGAGTGTGTATTGGGCAACTAAAATGTATCTCTGCTCTGTGCATATTTGTGAATAATTGCAAAAACACCACAAGTATTGATTCGGAGGATTGCAAATAAATGTTAACAAGTAGGTGGATTCACATTTATAAAATTCACAGATCAACTGTGTATATATATGTGTATATGTATGTGTGTACACATACACACACACACACACACACACACACACACACACACACCTATATAACACTACAAAAAACAACAACACTTAAAAGTCACCCAGGAACTCATGATATGCATATTGAACAGATACTAGCAGTTTTCTAAATCTTTCCAATTGGGATCTCCCTCTAAGGAATTAAACATCCCAGTCCCTTAAAGCTATCTCTGTCCCTTTCCTCCACTACCCCAAATACTGTATCTTTCCTATCACGTTTTAACACTTCTACTATGTGTGTTTCCATAAACTACATATTAATTTTGTTTTTAAAATGGACATAAATGGCATAATACATATATGTACCTAATCTTGCATCTTGCTTTTTCACTTACTATTATGTTCCTGAGATTTATCTATATTGGCAAATGCCCAACATTTTAGTTGCCCAATACACATTCGTGTTTCCAGCTGAGGTTGAATGAGGGGCACTCTGCCTTCTTGTTCGTTTTATCCACTGTAAATATTCCATTAAATGAATAAGCCAGAGTTCATTTAGTATGAATTTTTATACAGATGAACAACATAGGCTATTCCCAATTTTTTACTATTATAAAGCAAACTGCAGGGAACAACCTTTTCCTTGTCTCCTTTTGTACATGTGTGAATTCTTTCGGGTAAGTCAACAAACTACCACCTGCAGTCCATAGCTAGTCTGCCTGTGTTTTATAAGCATTTGTGAAGGCAGTGATGCTCAATCATTCACATATTGTCTATGGCTGCTTTTGTACTACAAGAGCAGAGCTGAGTAGTTCCAACAGAGACCACTGTAAGATACATTGAGGCTTAACTTTATTAGTTTGGGGGCAGATTACTAGTCTATACTTCCATCAGCACTATATACTTTTGAGAGTTCATAGCTGACTCTTTAAAATTCCCAAACACATTTCTTGGCTCTTTTTCCTTATTTCATTCCCTTTCTACACACAACTCTGAAATTTCACCCATTCCTATGGCTTTAACAAATGTCTCTATGCACATAGCACCCTACCTCTAGACCTACAACCCCAATGTCCCTCAGCTTTCTTAGAAGTAACAACTACTTGTTGGTCATCTTTACCTGGGAATTACCCTGAACCTCAAAAACCAGAGTCTGTTCCTCCTATTGCCACCAAGAAGGATTTCTTGAAACAGTGGAAGGGATAACACCTTAAAACTTGTCAACAAGCAAGCTAAATTAGGAGTTGTTTTTAATGGAGTGAAACAAGGCCGTTTAATAGGGGAAAAAATACACAAACCTATTTTCACATAGTAACTCTACTCCTTTTTAGCTGAAACACCTCTGTGCTTCATTACCCTCATCTATAAAATGGGTTCATTCTACCTAATCTACAGGATTAAAAAAAAATCAACAGTAAAGCACCTGTCTTAGTGCCTGGCACACAGTTATTGCTCAGTAAACAGCAGTTAATAATCACTACCTTGGTTAATGGTAATCACTTTTGCTCAGCAGCTTAGATTTAAAATCATAGGGTCCTGTTTTTTTTTTTACTCCCACATCTAATCAGGTGATAATAACCAATTTATTTTCAAATTAATTATATTCCCATTCTTTCCTTTTCAGTCGCAAGATTTCTCTTGTTTGAAGTGCCATCAAACAGCTTTAACTTCTGCCCTCCCCTTGCCAAGACATCCTTCACACGGCCCTATCTCTGAAATTATGTCAACTCTAAAATCCTTTATGGTCTCTTCATTCCCTTACAACATAATGTCCAAATTTCTTTGTCAGGCCTCTGACAAGCTGGCCCCAACATTTCCTATCTTATCCCCCAAACCTCATGCCCCAGCTACATGCAACAATTGGTTATTTCCTACACCTGCCTCATGCTGCCCTGTCTAATAATTCTTGTTCCCATACTACTTGCCACGAAACCCCTTCTACCCATCTCTGCCTATGCATCTCCTTCAAAGGCCTATTTATATGTGCCTCCTCTATGAAGCTTTCTTCAACTCTCTCAGTCTAAAATTATCTCTTCTATTTAATAAGCACTCTGTTTAAACCTCACGTTCATTACTTCCACTCTGAAATAATAGCAAGGTGACAGGTCTATCCCTATAGACACCAGAGAGTTTTGTGCATATATGGCATTTAATAAGCATTTGATGAATGGCATTATGAACCAAGGATGTTTAGAGTGCTATCAATGCACACCCTACACCGGTTTTACATTAACTTAAGTGTTAATCCAATTACTCAAAGGGGTTATATGTTAAACATGAAGTTAGGATTTAGAGAACTGTTCAAATCTGGGAAGAGCAAATTGCATTTTATCAGCATTTTAGGTATTAAATTGAATCGCTTTGTTCACACCAAGAAGGTTAAGCAGTCAGCTATCAGAGTAAGACACAGTATCCAAATTTCCTCACTTCCAGTCATGAATATAACACAGTCTCTTAAAGCAAGGCAACTCATGTGACTTTGTCTATGACAGCCAACTTTTACTCCATGTACTTAAAAATCACTGCTATAGCCGAAACGGGTATGGCTCAGTGGATAGAGCATCTGCCTGCGGACTGAAAGGTCCTGGGTTCGATTCCGGTCAAGGTCATGTACCTTGGTTGCGGGCACATCCCCAGTAGGGGGCGTGCAGGAGACAGCTGATCGATGTCTCTCATCAATGTTTCTAACTATCTATCCCTCTTCCTTCCTCTCTATGAGAAATCAATAAAATATATATTTTTTTAAATCACTGCTATAGTTCTTAAATCATCTTGGAGCATTTCCAATGAGTTCAGAAGTAATGATCTATATAATAAAAGCCTAATATGCAAATTGACCAAAGGCAGAACAACCAGTGGAATGACTGGTCATTATGATGCACACTGACCACCGGGGACAGGTGCTCAATGCAGGATGTGCCAGCACTCCCCTACCCCATGGTCCTGTTGGTCACCTCGGTGGGGCAGGGCCAGTACCAGGCCGGCCAAGGTGGGTGCCAGCAAGGATCCTCAATTGCTCTGCCGCTCACCCCCCAGATTGGTCCTGATTGCCAGCCAGATCTAGGGACCCTACCCATGCACCAGGCCTCTAGTGTTAAGATAATAATCATTTGGAAAAAACAATTCAAGGTAAATCTCCATCTTATTATATTGCTGCAATGCCAAAACAAATCTCAGATAAATATTTACCTTAGAATGGGAATGCATTCAAGCAAAAATAAAATACATAAAGTAACTCAAAGCCTTAATGTAGAAAGAGCTCTTACAATCAACGAGAAAAAAGGTAAATATATCAATAGAAAAACAAGTGACAAAGGATAAACTATTTGCAAAAGGAGAAAAGTATTCAATAAACATAAGGAATATTCTATTTCAAAAGAAAACAATAAAATTAAGAAAACAAAGAAATCCAAACTCTAACAATGATGCTATTTCTTACCTTTTGAAAAAAATTAAGAATTAAAAAAAAAATGGTGCCAATAGATGTGGGCTTAGGGAAATGGACACTCCATATATGACTTACAAAGTACTGTATAAACTGGCATAGTCTTCCCAGAGGGTAAGCTTCAAAAATAAATCAGTATGTTTGCACAGTACTTCTATGAATTTATGCCAAGGAAAGAATTTTAGATAGCAGCCCATTGAGGGTGTTCTGTGAACACATAAATTTCCCTGCTATTATATGTAAAGTGTTATGTATTTACTAGTATACATTTTTCTGAGAATGCATACAATGTTCTTAATATTATCAACGGAATTTCTAAGTCACCCAAGAATTTCTGGTTGTGGAATAATATTTAGAACAAGACATTGCTAGTTGTGTATGCAATGCCCATTCTCCCCTTTTTCCTTAAAGCAGACCTATTGATTATACAGAAGCAAAATTTTAGCTGAAAACACTACAATCCTCTCAGGTGGGAGCGTGACTCAAGTCTGCCAATGCAAAACAAGCAGATGTACCTGGGGATTTCTGGGAAACTCTGTTCCTCTGGTGTACACACACCACTCTTCTTCCCTCCTGCATTCTCTCTGCCTGAACCACAGACATGAGACTAGGATGTGCAACAACCAACTTACAATCATGAGATGATGAGGAAGAGAAAAAAGCCTTAAGACTGGAGTAGCAGAAAGATGGAAATAACTGGGTCCCTGAAGACTTCACAGAGCAACCCCATTTGTCCCAGGCTGCCTATAATACGCCCTAAATAACCCACATTTTTTCATTTAAGCCACCATATGTTGAATTTCCACTTGTTAATAGCAAAACTCCTGGCTAAATTCTGCATGAGGAAAATATAATAAATTAAATGAAAATGTTACTTATAATACAATATAGATAAAGTAATCAATTTTGTGTGTGTGTGTGAGAGAGAGAGAGAGAGAGAGAGCAGAGAGACAGAGAGACAGAGAGACAGAGAGACAGAAAGATTTGAAAATACAAACATGAAAAATAAACCACTATTTTCTATGACTGAGATGACTGACATTCATTTTCCTCCTTTTGCTTTTGGTAATTTTCCCAAATTTGACCATTTTAAAACAACAAAACAAAGGATTAGCACTGTAAATGTAATTCACTGTGGAATAGCAGGGAGGATCAATCTCAGATATCAAATACATACACAATTGTCTCTGTGTCAGATGAACTTGAGTAGCAGACCGTCAGGTGACCTATTCCTGTTCTACCCCACCTGCCAGCAAGCTACAACCCTGTGGACAAGCTGTGTGGGGAGGCTCAGCAGCCCTGGGAAGCTCTCAGGTCACCTGGACAAAATAGTCATCTCTCCCCTGATACAAGGCCTGATGTGGTATCGTACGTGGACAGGCAACTTGGACCACTGCTTCTGGGTCACATCCATGGAATGCCCAGGAGGTCAGACTCAGAGTTGGCCTCCCTGGCCACTTGGACAAAAGGTCTGGGGCCCCTCTGAAGTCTCTGGTCTATCTTCTTTCTAAGAAAGGCAGCTCAACAAACCAAGCTTGGAATTTGGAGCCATGCCGTGTTTCAGCCTGTTCTTCCAAAACTTTTCAAAAAGAAAGGTAGATAGAAGCCGAAACCGGTTTGGCTCAGTGGATAGAGCGTCGGCCTGGGGACTGAAAGGTCAAGGGCATGTATCCTGGTTGTGGGCACATCCCCAGTAGGGGGCGTGCAGAAGGCGGCTGATCGATGTCTCTCTCTCATCGATGTTTCTAACTCTCTATCCTTCTCCCTTCCTCTCTGTAAAAAATCAATAAAATATATTTTTAAAAAAATAAAAAGAAAGGTAGATAGCAAAAAGAAGAGGTCAGACACTGGGCACACAGAATAGTAAGGCTGGGATTGAGGGCACTGGTGCTGAGCTCCTTCTTTCCGTCCCTAGACACTTCTCGGGGCTTCCAGGCTGCATCTGAATATAACTCCTGTCCTGCTATCCTACCCACTCTTCCCTCTTTAGTAAAGTTTGAACAGTAAAGACAGATTCCCCATCTTCACATGCCCCAGACACCTCTCCTGCCCCAGAGCAAAGTCAGCAGCCATGTTGAGGGGACCACAGCCCTGGTTTTGCTCCACTATTCTGATTCACACAGGCAAATGAAATGACTGTTCTGATTAAAAAGGAGCCCATGTTTTATGGCCAGAGCAGGCATTCCTAAGTGTTCCAACCCTGAGCTGGCCTGGGCCAGCAGCCAGCCATCTGCACTGCTCCAACAACTTATGTAACTTGCTAGATTTCCACCTTTGGCTTGGAGGATGGGGAGGCGTGTGTAAGGCAGGAAACAGAATCTGATCGAGCTGTCAATTCACCACATCTGAGAAACCTGCTAAACATTTGGTCACAGGGCTTTTTTAGCCTTCGAAAAGCACCATAAGGTGAACCAGAGCAGGCTAGCTTATAAGCAGCAACAGCACAAAAGTGGCTTGAAGTCAAATGGATTGGAGAAAAGACACAAGAGTAGAAAAATGCACTGAAAGCCTCGGAGAGTTTCTCTTCTGAGTCAAACGACTAGAGTAAAATGCAGGCAGATATGTAACTGCAACAGACAATGAAAAGATAGGAACTTTTCACTGAGGTTA
This sequence comes from Lasiurus cinereus, assembly GCA_011751065.1. Classification (NCBI taxonomy): domain Eukaryota; kingdom Metazoa; phylum Chordata; class Mammalia; order Chiroptera; family Vespertilionidae; genus Lasiurus; species Lasiurus cinereus. The sequence continues at coordinate 1,771,308 of JAAGEH010000088.1, read as the reverse complement.
AAAATAAAGGGGTTGAGGGAGGTGCTAAATGACTGAGGCAAGTTGGGTGAGTGAAGTACCTTCTCCCCACTGGAAGAACAAAGACAACTAGTTTGATTTTGGTCAGTAGCTCTGGAGAAGTAAAGGGGAAGGAGAGAAGCAGGAAGCAATTAGTCTTTTAAGTAGAAAGTATACAGAAAGATCGATGGAATGAAGATAAGTCCCGCTCTTCAGAAGAGTAGCCAACCTGCTGCTTGTAATGATTATCAGAAACACGCTCAGCCCTTCAAAGAACTTTCGTTTACATGCATCCTATCTTATAAAGCCAACTTCATACATTTAGGAAATCTAATCTCCAAGGTAGCTCACAGCCTCAGCACTCCCAGGAGGGAGTAAGGAGGCAGGGAAAGTGTACGCAGGACTGAAGAAAGTGGACTAAAATGTTTAGACTTTCTTTTGGGCCTGGGGGTTGTTAATGCTTTGTGAGTATGGCCCAAGATGCTTCAGGGAGAGATGTTAAAACAGGGAGAAGCAGAAGAGCAGTAACAGTGACCAAAGAGAGTAACCTTCATAGGTGCTCTCTCCTGGGATTGGGCTCATGGTGGGGCGGTTTCCCTTCATGCTCCCACACATGCCCTGGACATAAATAGGGCAGCCCAAATACAAATGTGGGGACTCTGCCCCTGAAGGTTTCTTTTCCTTTTGACTTGTATGGAAGAAATATTACAATATGTCAAAGGCTGTCGGTCTGTCTGCCCCTGCAGATTTCTTCCGCAGGATTTGCTATGGCAGCTCATCAGTGGCATTACTCATCTGCAAGAGTTACATCTACGTTGGTCAAATCCTAAAGAAAAGCACTGAGTCAGTGGAAACATGCCCAGTACCCTCCGGATGCACCACAGTTCCCTGCAGGAAGGAATCTGCTTTCTGAGCAGACTCATCCAGCTGGAGACACAGATCAAGCCAAGGCGGAGGAAAATCCAGATACTAGGTGGGACCCGGGACTGAGCAGACTTGAGAGAGGAGAGGGAGAGAAGAAAAACAACATTTAGTTGAAATTGCTAAGGTAACTGTAATTTCTTAAAATGGGAGGAAATATTAGAAAGAAATCTTTCTTATATGTCCCCATCTTCTTTAAATTAATAATGTTATTTATTTTCATAAATAATCACTATGCTATTATGGTACCTAACAAAATTTATGGTAATTCTTTAATATCATCTGATAAGCAGACCACACAGAAATTTCCACAACAGCCTCCAAAAAATCCTGATTATTGGTTTGTTCAAATTGGTGCCCAACCCAGGTCCACACATTGCATTTGGTTAAGTGTCTGAAGTCACTTTTGTTTTAAACAGTCTTCCTCCCTTTTCTTTTACCATAGCCTTGTTTTATTGGAAAACTTTAATCTGGGATGCTTTAATTCTTTTTTTACCATCCCCAAAAAATGTGGTAAAGGATTGAGTTTTGATAAAGCTGACTGGCGAGACATGATTGGCCATTAGACCATGCCTTATGCCTCTTTGTATTTTCTCCCCAATTTCAACTCTTATAAAAAGTGCAAACTCCCTTCGTGACATAAAGCTCCAGCAATAACAACATTTACAGGGTGTTGTTTTTTTTTTGATGATGTGCTAAATATTGTGCCATTTAACTATATAGCAAGAACTCTAGGAGGTCAGTGTTAAAATTACCCCACTTAAAAGATAAGAATCTGGGATACAAAGTTATTCAAATGGTAAATAACGAGGCCTGGATTCAACCCCAGGTTGTCTGAAACCACCATTCTCTACTGGTGTATGAGTATGAATAGCTTAACATTGGGAGTGACCCACTGGCTAACCCTGGCCAGTAGACAGGGATACAAATAGAAGACAGTTCACCTTCCTCCAAAAATTTCTCTGACATTATTTCATACCTCCTCATTGCAGGAGAGAAGCGAACAAATGGAAAAACAAATTTGGGGTGGCCCTGCTGTTGAAGAAAGAGGTATCCATTGACCAGGATGTACCACTGATGACCTTGAGGTCTCGGGCATGTCACATAGCCCCTCTGAATATAGCTTAAACCTAAGAAGATGAAAACTTGACCCCTCTACAATTAATGCAGGAGGAAAACGTTAAGACTAAGAGCCTGCAAGAACCCAGGAATGAAATAGAAAATATTTTCCGGATATTAGTCATTGAAAATAAAGTCAGAGTGGTCAAGAGGAACTGGGTCATCTTCTTGTATCTCTATGGGTAATTTATCAACCATCCTGGCCATAGGCCTGATAAAACCTTTCAAGCTACTGCCCATGTTTCTTTGAACTGATGAACTTGCCCTAGAAGGAAAACAGTACGGTAAAATCAGAAAAATGTAAGATACCAGTTCAGGATGTCATTAGCTCAGCTCAGCTAATGACATCTATCTACCCTGGTACATCTATAACTCACTGACTTCCTCAGTGAATTTTTGTGGTTAAGGGAGGATAACAGATCTGTCTTGGGGGAGGCAAAGTGTGAAATGTTTTTGCTTCCTTTCCCTAACACCTTCCACTTTCTTTCCTAACAGGAAGGTGGCTGGGGACTTCTGGAGGCGGCTGTATCAGACTCTGCCAAGTGGACAAAGTCCAACACACAAAGGTCGACCCTTACCCAGAAAACTGCAGAGTTCAGCACAAAAGACCTAAGACAAATGCCCAAAGATCAGCATCATGCTGAGAAAGAAAGGACCTACTAGAGCTGACCTGTAGCAGCCCCATGACCTTCAGTCAGGTCAATCCAACAAAAATGTGCCAACTTTCTATGTGTTTTTGAAACAAATCAAGAAATCAAAACAGGATTCTTTGCAAAATCAAGTTAATTGATGACTCTCTGTGAATCAATAACAAGGTGTTGACTATCTGCTTGAAGTTTTCTTTATTGGCCTAGAAAGGCTACAAAAGGCACAGATCATGAATCAAGCAAAAGCATAATCTTCAGAAAGAACCCACAGATGAAGTGTTATTCTTACATAACTTTCTTTACTCTTCACCACCAAGAGGCCCTCTCTGAAGCTCACTTATCTGACCTCTTTCAATTGTCCATGCAGTACCTTTACTTCTTCTCAATTTCCCTTTGGAGAACTACACTTTCCCTCATGTCTGTCTATGTTTGGATAGAGTCAACCCCAGAGCTAGCATATGACTCAGATCTGGTCCATCAGTCACAGTAGTTACTTAAAGGATGGACATAAGACCTAACCCAGCCAATGGACTTTGCTGGAGCCCTTAGGAAAGAGGCAAGCTCTTCTGACCTGAGGTTGCCAAGTGAGTAGGGAGTAAACCGAGAGCTGCTGGTTTACAAAGGCCTATCTGAGACACATTTACCTGAGAATGATGCCAAACAAAGAAAATCTCGAGCCAATAGGTTCAGAATGTAAATTCTCTGTAGTTCACACCCTACTTAAGTTGGGAGCTTGTTTTTAAGAGTTGAAATTCCACTACAGGGACCCAGATGTCCAATCTAATGTAGTAAGTTCTCAATTTACATTTTTGGCATGTCAAAAATATATTTTCCCACATTTTACAATATTATAGTCTTATTACATACTTTTATTCCTTGGCTGAATTTATGCTAAATGGAACAACCAGTCACTATGACACACACTGACCACTAGGGGACAGATGCTCAGTGAATAGGATTGGGCTCCCTCCTATCTGGATCAGGCCACAGGGAATGGGCAGAAACTGGCAGTCTGACATCCCCCAAGGGATGTAGTAGTGCGTGTAGTGGCAGGCGGCTGGGGAGGAGCACGAGGTGCATGCCGCTCCCACTCATCCCGGTCTGCTGTGCTTGCCACCATTGCTCGGTAGCACTGCTATGGAGGCGAGAGAGGCTTGTGCTACTGCAGTTGTGCTTGCCAGGCGTGAGCCTGGCATCTGGTGCCTTTTGGTCAGTTGAGCGGCAATCCCGCTGTGGGAGTGCACTGAACACTAGGGATCAGCTTCTGCATTGAGCGTCTGCCTGCTGGTGGTCAGTGCGCGTCATAGCGACTGGTCAACTAGTTGCTTGGTCGCTTAGGCTTTTATATATATATATATATATATATATATATATATATATATATATGTGCCAATAGGTTCAGAATGTAAATTCTTTATATATATATATGATCCTTAGCCCTAGCACTTCAGAGACCTTATCCCTGGGCTACTGTCAGATCATCAAAAGGAGAGACCAAGAGCATCTAGCTTTTCCTCAGTCAAATGCCCCACCTTTCAGAAGTAGTAAGGGTCCTACACAGACTGCTAGCATGCCATCACTTACTTACTTTATAAACCTATAATTTCTTGAATGGTGGTGCTTTTTAAATGCTATTCCTATTTCAAAAGGATTTTCAAAAATGCTGTGAAGGAGCAAAGCAGAATTATGTAATACAAGTCTGCAGAACCCTACGTGGGAAAAGAAGTTCAATAAAGTGGAAAAAAGAAATATGGTGATATCACATCTCACTTGGGTATAAGGTTCTAAAGTGAACATTTAGGGCAAAACCCAGAGAGAGTGAGAATTTCTCTTGAAAAGCCCTTAAGCCATGCATACAGCATAACATACTTTGCTTTGTTTAAACTGCACTGTCAGGACCTATCAGTAAGTTCCACAGAGAGGTTTTCTACCTTATTGTGGTTCTTTCTGCTGAGCACCAAAGCAGTTACCTGGGTTCAGAGGCCACATTGTATTTATACTGCTCTCAGGATGCTTACAGTTGAATTCTTTTAAGATAAAGACACACCTTGATTAATTTTATTATCCTTTCTTAATGCCATCAAGGAGAGAAAAAAAGCACAGGCCTGGGGCCCTGTAGTCAGAGGCCTGAATCCCCAGGGGAGGCTCTGCTTCCTGCTTCCTCATCCACAACAAATGACAGCAATTATAACTACTAAGGTATTAAAAGAGCTAATGTTTAAGAAAAACACTTTGCGGCCCTGGCCAGTAGCTCACTGGGTTCAAGCATCGTCCTGATATACACCGAAGTTGTGGGTTCAATTGCTGGTCAGAGTACATACAAAAATCAACCAATGAATGCATAAGTAAGTGGAACAATAAGATTCACTCTCTCTCTAATCAATTTTTAAAAATAGAAAAAATACTTTTTAAACATCAATTTGTTATATTGCCTTTAAAAAAGAAAGCATTAAAGCAACCATTGCATATGAATTTATTCCCATGAAAAACCAATGTAAAAAGGGGTCTTGCATCCTGCCAAGCTTTAGATGTCAGCAAGGCAAGTTGATGTGAAGAACCAGAGCCCTTCCTACCTGAGGAATCAAGTAAAGCTCCATGGCTCTTTGGGTCAGACACTGAATTGTCCGGATATTCAAAAAGCAATACTAAGGTAGAGAGGTACACAATGAACAGAACAGGGGAGCAAGGGAGTGATCCACACACTCTATACCAGAAGCCGTCAGGGTGAGAATGAAACACTAGATATAAAATTAAATGTATGTCATCGAAGAGAAAATAAGACAATAAATAAATGAACTCTTAAATCATGCTGTAAAAATACAGAAGGTAAAAATGTAAGGAAAGTGTTTGGTTTAAAATAATCTCTTCAAACTGCATGTGGAAAAGGGGAGGGAAATGATTAAAACCCAGCAACAAACTTAAAAAGCAAAAGATCAAGGAAGCCAGCTTCACATCCTCTGCTAGCGTTCTCGCCATCACCACTCCAAACATCAAACCAGAGCCTTTTTTTGGGTTGTGTTGCTGACCTACTTTTGAACATCCACAGAATAAAAAGTATAGTTGCAAAAAACCTGGGCGGAGGGAGAGAAAAGCGAAGAAAGGTCCTGTGTCTTAGGATACACAACAGACCTAACTCCTTAGAAACTCAAAATGGTTTTCATTAAGCAGTTCAAAAGAACTTATTATTTAAATCTCACTTTTATTCACTCATAACCAATAGGTGCTACTTTCAGTACTCTGTTATTGATAAAGTGAAAGCCATACAGGCACATGGGGTAAAATCAAACTATACAGAGAAATAAAGGAAAGTTCAAGCCCTATAGCCTCTCTCTCAAAAAATTAAATTTTTGAGTATCATCCCTAGAAAAGACATTATCTATCTATTAGGAAGACCATGTGTACATACATTATAGACATTCTTTTATTTACTCAAATGGGATCATAACACTAAAAAGCACCTACTGTCACGGTGCTTATCCCATCAGCACAGGCACTGCACAGTATTCGCCAGTATGAACACACCACAACGAAATGAACCCATGTTAGTAAGGCAGTTTGAGCAAGCCCTTTTTGTCTGTCTACCTATCCATCAACCTATCAGTCGATAAATCTGATTTATCTATCTTTATTCATTTTTTAAGCTATGTTGCAATCAGCATCCTCATTTGCAGGCCTGACATTCATTTGAACCAGCTCTAAGCTGCAAGCATTTGTTTTTATCCTGCTGTTAACTCAGTGAACTACATTAAAAAGGCTGGGGAAGTAACTACTCTAAAAGAACCCCAAATCAATCCTTAATAACAGTGCAAACTTACTAAAATACAGTGAAAATGGAATAAAAATTTACTTGGATAACCTTTTGTCTAACTATAAAAACTATTTGCCACTTTAAAAACATTGCAGATAAAACAAAAGCAATATAATTGGAAAGTTTGGAATCAAACCTTCATTAGAAGGAAAGGAGGGGAGGAGGGAAGAAGGGAGAAAGGAACAGTCTTTTTTTTTTTTAAATATACTTTATTGATTTTTTTACAGAGAGGAAGGGAGAGGGGTAGAGAGTTAGAAACATCAAAGAGAGAGAAACATTGATCAGCTGCCTCCTGCAACCAAGGTACATGCCTTTGACCGGAATTGAACCTGGGACCTTTCGGTCCGCAGGCCTACGCTCTACCTACTGAGCCAAACCGGTTTTGGCAGTAGCAGTCTTTTAAAGCAGTCCCCTATTGTTGTCTCTAAATCCGCTATTAAGATGAGTTTATTTTCTTCAAATGTTAGAAGGAAGCCTATGGACAGTAGCTTGTCTCTGAGCAAACTACTCTCTCAAAACGGTTTAGCAAAAGAGGTTGAGGGGAGCAGGCCTTCCATGACCTAGGGTTAGTCAGCCAGTGGGCCCCTCATTACCTCTGACTTTCTCTCTTCTCCCTAAGTGGCCTCTCAGCCAATTATCACCACTTAGTATCTTAAACCTCAGGTATCACACAGTCAGGAAATGAAATTAACCTCCTCCTTAATACCAGCTCCCTCAAACACCCACTAGATTATCTTGGTGTGAATTGAAAGATTTCAGGATATGGCTTCTCTAAGCTTCAGTTCCTTCAAATGCAAACCGGAAACCAGGAATACAATTTACTTACCTCAAGGGACCATGAGACAGTATTAACAGAGAGAATGGTACAGAGTAAATGCTCAGAATGTGTCAGCAGCTACATCATCATCAGCCTCAGTTAAAAACTGAGCAGGCACACAAAAAGAGAGTGTTATACCTCTGGCTACCAGAGGGAATTGTTTTCCGCTCAGATATGATTAAGCCTACTCAAGCTTCCCAGAGTACAGGTAACTAGTTATACCCTGGGGCATCCCCAGCCTAGGAAATAGCAGCAATCAGTGGCTGCAATGAGGCAGAGACACATCTCAGGAGAAAGGGGGAGGGGTGTTCTCAATGGTGCAGAAGATAGTATGTGACACTGGCTATTGTCACCTTCTAAAATATAGATGCATTCCTTCCTCTACAATTTCATTTTCCTCACAAGCATGCTATTTTTATTTAATTCACCAGAGTTATGCAACTCCGCAACTAGTCAAGAGTTTACAGTACAGTACCTCACATGGCCTCTTGCAAATGTTAAAGAGAAACAGTTATAACTTAGGCTATTTTTCTCCTACTTAGAATATGTATCAAATACACAGACCCATCATACCATGTATTATTATAATGCACATCTCTGACAAAAATAGTTTCTAAGTCTATACTTCAATCCCCAAATTCATTTAAATTCAAAAACTTGAATACCACCTTATAAAAACTTGAATATTACCAAAATAGGATTGAAATCTGAATTAAATGAACAGAATCAGACTTTTAAAAGTTTCAGATAAGAGAATTACTTGTCTTAAAAGATGTCTAATTTAGTCTTTCATTCATTCATTCATTTCTCCCCTTCATTCATTCATCCATCCAGTCATTCATTCCAGACTTAGTTAAGTACCACATTCTCCAAAAAGACTTTTCAGAGTGAATGGCACATTCTTTCCTTTGCCCAACTATAATGCATGGTAACTTCTATAGTAGATTAATATCGTGGTGGTCCTTGTTTTAACTTGCCCCCTCCCCCATCCATTCTCACTTCTGGCAATAGCACCTCAGTCTCCTTTGGGAAACCGCTTCCTCCTCAAATGTCAATCCAGGCAGTTCCCCCTCTTCCTACTCATGTGATCCAGATATCTGATCAGTCAACATATTCCATCCTCCCCATTCCAGGCCACAGTGATTGGCTCAGGAGTAGACATGTGACCCGACTCCACAACTTTTATTGGAACTACTAGAGGCCCGGTGCACAAAATTTGTGTGTGGGAGGGAGGGGGTCCCATTAGCCCAGCCTGAGTCCTCTTGCAATCCGGGACCACTCAGGGGATGTTGGGCCTAAACTGGCAGTCAGACATCCCTCTCGCAATCCAGCATGCTGCATGCACCAGTGACCATACTTTTTATACAGGTGAAATGCATCTTGCTATTGCATGGGCAGCTTACATGTTTTGCCCTGATTATAAAAAGTAGTACATAACATGATACTTCTGAGGCAGTAGGCAGTAGTACCATTTTCCTCTTATGGGTGGAAAAACTGAAGCAGAGAGAAGTAATTGGCTTTGTCACACAGTTGTATCAGAATCAGGGCTGACCACAAAATGTGCAAGCCAGAGTCCATGTATACCATCGCTGCATCATTCTGTTTTTTCAGTGTTAGAGTAGCCTTGCCAAGTTTTAATTTTTAAATCTAAGAGACTGTTCCCAATATATAGGGTAGGTCCCTAGGCCTAGCCAGCGATCAGGGCCATCTGTGGGATGACCAGCGGGTGGGGTGATTGGGGGGGAGGAGGGAACAGTGGCACCCACCTTGGCTGAGGACCTGGCCCCACCCCCACTAACGGTTACCTCCCTCTTAGAGGCAGACGCTCAATGCAGTCGGGGGCAGCTTTCTGCATTGAGAGTCTGCCCCTTGGTAGTGAATGTGCATCATAGCAACTGGTTGTTCTGCCATTCAGTCAATTTGCATATTAGGGTTTTATTACATAAGATAAGGGGGGGGGGATAGGTCTTCTCACTAGAACTACTAGCTATAAGGATGATGAAAGCTTGGATCCACCAGGAGTGGATGGCTGATAGGTCACACATGCAGAGATCCAACCTGAGGGCAAAGCCAACAGAGAAGCAAACAGAAATAGACAAAGTCTACTCCTGGGGTTTTTATATAGATGAGGCAAAAAATTTGCCTTGAGCCAAAACAAACAATGCTTATACAACTTTGCTCCATTTGTTTCTTCAAATGTTCACCTTCTTATACTAGATCATAAGCCCTTAAAGGGCAGAAACTATATTTTACTATCTTCCTATCCCCATAATTAGCAGAAAATCTGGCTCAAGATGCTCAATATGTGTGGCAGCACTGTGCTTTGGGGAATTTTCCTATAACCAACTCTTCTATTCATAAAATTTCATATGCACTCTGTTTATTAGTTTAACTTTAGCAAGAGTATTCACAAAAGGTATCTTATTAGGGGGTATTTATACACACTGATGGAAAATAAAATGCTTCATTCTTCCTTTTTTACTACCAAAAAGCAATCATTCATTTGTTAATGCTCTCTGTACACCCCAACCTCAAACATATCAAGAACAACAATAATTTTTTTTAAGCCACCAAAGTTTCCATAGCAGAGTCACTGAAACACCATCACATGAAAGAGCAGAATGACTATGTTAGGAAGGCAAGGTAAACAGAGAGCACAGATCCCCTGGGAGCATAAGGCCTCAACCTGTTCCCTCACCCCATCATTTTACCCAGCTCCCAGCTACAATACTCCACATCCATGTACATCCTCTCCGACCTCCATTTCCACAAGAATGTTACTTCTCTATCCTTGAAAGCCCTCTGTTTCCTTCCCTTTATAGTGCTCAGTAAGCCTTATCCAAGTAAACCTTCTTGTTCTAATTGGTTTTTTCCATCCAATACTACTCTACTCTATCTGTTTCAGTGCCTGGATTGGCCTTTGAAATATACTGATGTTTGAAGCATATTCTTCTTCCATACCACTTCAACTTTAAACTCTTATTTAGACTTCTGTTCTTAAAAAACCGTCCATCATGCTGAAACTGGTTTGGCTCAGTGGATAGAGCGTCGGTCTGCGGACTGAAAGGTCCCAGGTTCGATTCTGGTCAAGGGCATGTACCTTGGTTAAGGGCACATCCTCAGTAGGGGATGTGCAAGAGGCAGCTGATCGATGTCTCTCTCTCATCGATGTTTCTAACTCTCTATCCCTCTCCCTTCCTCTCTGTAAAAAATCAATAAAATATATTTTTTAAAAAACAAAGAAACCATCCATCCATCCATCCATCCATCTATCCATCCACCAAATCACCCATCATCTGTCCTTTAATGGAGACAATTACAAGCCAAGTATTGTGATGGCTGCTAAGCCAGGGTGGGTGCCTGACCTGGAAAGTAAGTCACAAAATCGAAAAGTTAAATTAATCCTATACACACCTTCTAACAACCTTCAAGTTTAAAAGCTCTATTACAATTCAGATTTAATTGGCTTTTCCATAAAACTGGAGTTGATGCTGCCTTATTGCCAGTTGTTTTTATACATAAGGTCAATTTTTAACTTTCTTTTTTTTACTCCTGAATTTTATTCCTGACAAAAATATTACAATACTAAAAGAACATTAAGAAGAGTGTTTTTTTTTAATCCACAACTCTAAAACAGCCATTTTATTTTCTTGTGATTTCTGAATTTTCACAGTTGTAATCACAAATGCATATATTCTCATATATTACTTTTCTAGCTACTGAGTGAGCATTTTGCTGCACTCAATATTTATGATCTTACTATCAATATAAATGTTTAAAGAATTGTCATACCATAGTTTACTTACCTATTCCTTTATTGGTGAAAACACAAATTATTTCCATTTTAAAATTATTTTCATTTATTTTCATTTCCATTAGCCCTGGCTGAGTGGCTCAGTTGGTAAGTGCATAAGCCTATACTCCAAAAGGTTGTAGGTTTGATTCCAGATCAGAGCACATACCTAGGCTGTGGAGTGGAGCCCCAGCAGAGAAGGCAATCAATTGATGTTTCTCTCTCACACTGATGTTTCTCTCTCTCTCTCTCTCTCTCTCTCTCTCTCTATATATATATATATATATATATATATATATATATATATATATATATATATATATGCGTGAGTAAAAAAAAAAAGAAATCAATTTTAAAAAAAATAAAAGATAGCTCATTAATGAATTTCCTTTTAAAAAATATATGTTTATTTCAGATAGGAAGGGAGAGAGTGATAGAAACATCAATGATGAGAGGGAAACATTAATTGTTTGCCTCCCACATGCACCCTACTAGGGATTGAGCTGGCAACCCGAGAATGTGCCCTTGACTGGAATCGAACCTGGGACCCTTCAGTCCACAGGCTGTCCCTCTATCCACTGAACCAAACCAGCTTGGGCTGAATTTTCTTCTTTTCAATTACGAACTTGGAATAATTTTTCCAGCAACAGGATTATCAAACCAAAAATTATTTAGGGGCGGGGGGAGGGGAGGTTTTTAATTCCCATTTGGCTTTCCTAAAGAGTTTAACAAATAATCAACACTTATTTGTCCACTCTAATGGAAGGAAGCAGAATTGAGGATAACTTGTTATTTCTGTTTGCAATTGTGAGGCCAAATATTTGCAAATACTTTCACAGAGTATTTATCTACTTAATTACACTTCACATGCCAACAGAAGGCATGTAGAGAAAATGAAATCAGGTATGTGAAAGTACTCTGAAATATTAGAAGACTGATCCAAATTTGAGCCCTGCTGGGGAGCAGGGAGACATCACTCATGGAATTCCAAATAGGCCAAGAGTCCTCCACCCACAGAGACGCGAGCTGCCTGTATGGGTATGCATGCCCTCTCCTATAGTATGCTGTGCACCAAAATGAAACCGCTTTCCTATTTGTGACTCCACTCGGTCCTAAGTGAAAAGAGACAGGGAAATGTGTGTCAATATTTGACTCTCCTGTACTCTTCCTTTTCTACCACCCCAGCTGTCCAGAATTACTGCTGTTCTGCACACTGCAAAGCAAATCTCTAAAAACAGAAGCCAAACTGTCCAAACTGCATGAGGAAAAGAGCTGGAAGAGAGAAAATAAAAGTCATCTGTTACAACTGTCTACTAGAGATTAAACTACACCATAAACCCTCACGAGCCCCTTAAATCACTGTGTTTAACCCAGTTAGCTTGACTCTGCTCCCAGTGCACATAAGACCAACACCATCACCACTGGATTTCAGCAGCATCCGACAAGGTCTGCCTTTCCCCAAATGATTTTAGTTAGCTCAGGGACTCATTCTTGAAAATCATTGTTACAAATTCAGAATATTCCTTACCTAGTCTCTTTTAGGTTTTTGTGACAGTATCTAAACAAGTTTCTACTTGGTATAAGCATGGCTTCAACATAACATTTGCTAACATCTTTTTATTTCTTTTTAACTGAGAGAAAAGCTGGGCACAAGCTCAGAGATTTTAGCAAGTACAAGCATTTAATTGTAAATATATCAGTATAATTTTATATGTTATTTATTGGTAGGGTTCCTTTACCCAGTAAGCGAGACTGGTTTAGGGAATCAGAAATATATTTATTTTTTTAAAGAAAATTTTGTAAATAAAGTGAAATGAATCAAAGACAGGTATTAAGTAAAGAGAACAACTATTATGGAAATATGATCAAAATCAAGAAGGTTGTAGGAAAAAAACTGAAATTTGGGCAACTAAATTAAGCCTATTTATATTTCATACTTGTCATCTTTTGTATATCTTGATCTTCTCAGCAACTGTTATATTCGTGACTCCCCTTAACATCATTTATATCCTAAAGTTATATATTTTAATATCTTATTTCAGTTGCCATGTATCTCATATAGAAGCAGATAGGCTAGCATTTCAATTTCTGTCAGTTAAAACAAAAACAAAAAATGAAAACTACACATAGTAAGTCCATCAAAAATATAATTTCAAGCTTGCTTTCTCTTGATTTCTCATTGATCCTTATGTCCATTTAAAAAAAAATCATCATAAATAACTTTCCTTTATCTTGACTTGATTGCTTTTTAATCATTAATGATTTTGAACACTTCCGCTTTCAGCTTTCCCCTCTGCTAATTATTTGATGACCTGTAAAGAATATTATAGATATTCTAACAAAACAGGCACGCTGAACTCTTTATAATGCATGAATATGTTGGACTCCTTTTGACATTTATGTTACTTTGCCTCCTAATCTATCAGTTTGCAAGTCAGGTATCCAGGTGTTAAAAGGTAAGCATTCTCTGTAGTTATGTCAAAGGTTGAGCCCATACTGTTCTACTCAAAGTTCATCTGGTTTGCCTGTTTGGGGGTTTGTGTTGCTTCTCTTAACACTCAAGTTGAAGCAAAGCTTTGCATATACCATAAAGAGGTTTATCAATGGGAGATTTTTTTTTTTTTTTAAAGAAGCAGCAGAAAGAAAAACTGCCATCCTTCAGTTTTGTTAGTCAAACTAGGAAAACTCTAACATATCTTCTGGCGGCAGCCTATAAACTGGGAAAATATTAAGACTATAAAGATACCCAATGTAAGTCATCACACAATGCCCAACAAACAATACAGATGATCTTGAAACTTGGCATAAAGGTCTTAGCTTTTACTATTCTTTTCCCCCCTATTCTTTTATACAATTAATAGCCAAAAGCAACCCCACCCATACAATACATTGTGAATTCCTGTTTATTCAAGAAGACTCCAGAAGGGAGAGTAGAGTGAGGGGGGTTAAGGGATGCAAAAAGGCAAAACAAAAACCTGAAAGCTCAGTTTCATATTTCTCAGGGTAAAATTCACATGGAGTTGCCTAAATGATCAGTCACAGTTAAAATTCAGTAGATAATGAACTATCTGGGCATAATATGTAGAATATAAGTACAGAGACTTTTATTTTGGAAATAATTTACGAATACTTTTCTGCCACTTGCATCTCTCCTGCTTTGCTTGAACCTTTCAAGTTTCTCATTAATTCAGTCTCGATACTAACCACACAAGTGTCTCAAAGGGTAAATGAGATTTTCAACAAAGCCAGAAGTACTGAGAGTTAGGAACATTGGCCAGAGTTCAAAGGTGTCATTTCTGAGACAGGATATAAGAAGTTACGAGAATTCCTTGACAAGTGGAATGGGGAAACTGAGACAGGTAGTTAAATGGCAAGCAATTTACAGCCAGATAATGAATCCTAAGGTCTTATCTTCCCTAACCAAGGACACTTAGGAACAAATGGTTTACACATTCTAGACAGTGCTGTGTCGACCCGCCTTGGTCCTGGTCCTGCTTTGGTTACATTCTTTGAAGGTAAAACTGATCAGAGAATGACCCTGACCCCTTTATACCCTCATTTTGAGCATCCACGTATTAAAAAATATACCTGGATCTTTCTTCAGCAGGCCGATGCCTTCTCCCCAGACCCCCCTTCTTTCCTCAGGCATGTATTTTTGCTTTCTTTCTCTTAAACTCTAAAGATTGCCAGGAGACTTGCAACCAGGAAAGCAGCAGGAAGCAGCAGCTCATCCGGGGCCAACCCTCTGAACCTGTCTTCAATGGCTCTCCCTTTTGCCTCTGTAACTTGTCTCCTGAGTCCACATAGCCCAGCAGGCTCACTTCTTCTGCCTCTGTGACTTTCTTTCTAAAGAGCCAAAGCAGCCTATGATCTTAAGTCCTTCCCTTGTCTCTCTGTCCCCTGCTTTAATAAATATACTCTCAAAATCACCTGGACTCTCATCTTATTAAATATTTCCTGCACAAAGTCTAGAACCCACATATTTCACACTGTGTTGGGGCAAATCCGCCTTGGCCCCAGTCCCTTTGCGCTGAAAACTTCCACCGGGAGATGAATCTGTCATAATTTTTGTTTAACAGATATTGAAAATAACAAAAATAAATAAATTTCAAAGAGAATTAACTTACAAGCAGAAAAAAATATATATGAGTAAGAAGAATGAAATGAAACATTTCAAATGGGACATTAGAAAGCTGTCATTTATTTAATTTTAAGAAAGGCAGGAACTCTAAAAGTTGAATATTTTTAATACAGACTAGTTCCTTGTGATACTAGGTAACTGAAACTATCAAGTGTTAGAGAGGCTAATCTTAGTCCTTATTAAAATTAATTGTAGGACCTCAGGCTATTCATTAAGCCATTTTTATTCCAATGCCAAATTGAAAACACAAATGAACACACATATAAAAAAACAACAACAAACAAACAAACAAACAAAAAAGCCAAATTGATAATCAGTAATAGCAATAGATCAAGTGACAGGCTAAAATTCCCTAAAACTGAGGGCTATCTCTGTTATGCCATGATTTCCCTTTGTGACAATGGGACATTTAACCTCTGCAACTCTAACATTTAACAAATAGTGACTGAGTGTCTACTACATGGTGGGCTCTGATCTAGACATAGGAGAGACAAAGGTGAGTTAGCAAGGTCAATTCAAAGACTGCCACTCCTGCCACTCTACAGGTAAGAGACAATTCATCAACAAGTAGACTAGGCTGTGCAGCTGACACATAGGATGATGTGAAAGAAGGTACCTGAGGTTAGGAAAAGGCAGGATAGTAATGCTATAAATAGGCAATTACAAAACTGAGATGTGCAATTTAGGCTGAGATCTGAAGAAGAAGGAGTAAGCTATGTAAAATGGCATGTAAAAAACTGAAAGAACACTGCAAATAGACAGAATGTCGTGTATAAAGGTTCTGAGGTGGGAAAGAGTTTGGTGTGCTGGGGAATAGAAAGGTAGTCCATGAGGCTGACCTGTCTGACCATACCAGAGGTTTGGGTTTTATTTTAAGTGAATGGGAAGCCACTGGGGTGTCACTAAAGAAACTACTTTTAAGTTAAGCTTAGCCTTTTTAGGTACCAAAATGTTAAACTATTTTTTTATATAAATTTCTCTCACATTATATCATACATATTTTTCTTCTTCTTAAAATTAGCATATGGAGCTTAACTCTTTCTTATTCACTTGATCTCAATATTACTATTTGGTGCTATCCATGACTATTTGGTGTTTGATTTAACATCACTGTGCTTTTATAATCTAACTAAAGGCCTGGTCCATGAGATCCGTTCACGGATAGGGTCCCTAGGCCTAGCCAGTGATCAGGGCCCGTCATGGCCTTCTGGCTGCCAGCCAGGGACTCCCTTCATTCTGTGCCACCCCCTGATGGTCAGCATATGTCATAGCAAGTGATCAGTCGGATCGAATTCCTGTGAGGACAATTTGCATATTAGGGTTTTATATAGAGAGATTTGCTTTGTGTTCCTCTGCAAAAATCACTTGCTTCATCAGATTGTCCCAGCTGCTTAATTTGGAAACAACTTCAGCTATGACCATCAAGCCACACATGACTCTGCCTTTTCTATGCAATCAAATTCATCGATTTTATAACAGTTATTGCTACTTAGTAGCCATTTCCATCACCAGGCCCTTAGAATACAAAAAAAAACAAAAAAACAGATCAAACCCATATAGTTGTTTATATTTCAAGCTTCACACAAAAATGTCACAGGTGGTAGGGTATGTTCAAAAGATGGCTACCAGCTAAGTTAGATGTGATAGGTAGAATTCAAAGAATAGCTTCCCCTAAGAATTCTGCCCAGTAGTTATTGAAAAACACTAATCTAAGTACTATTATAAAGGAGTTTTACAGATATAATTTAAGTTCCAAGTCATTTGTTCCTAAGATACAGAGCTACCTGGATGGACCTCATCTAATCACAGGAGTCCTTTAAAAGCAGAGTTTTCTCGGGCTGGTAGCAGAAGAAAAAGTCAAAGAGATCTGAAGTATAATAAGGAGTCGACATTCTGATAATGGCTTAAAAATGGAAAAGGCACCCTGCTGGTGTGGCTCAGTTGGCTGAGCTTCGTTCCATGCACTAAGAAGTCTCTGTCAATTCCCTGACAAGGCAGATGCCTGGGTTGTAGGCTTGATCACCTGTAGGGGGCGTGCAGGAGGCGGCAGATCAATGTTTCTCTCATTCTCTCTGATCAATGTTTCTATCTCTAAAAACATATTTTTTTAAATGGAGGCCACATAGTGTAGGTTGTGGCAGCTGCCTCTAGATGCTAAAGCAAGCCCCGGCTGGTGGCAAGTGAGGAATTGTGGACTCAAGTCCTACAAACACAAGAAACTGAATTCTTTCCATTATCAGAATGAGTTTGGAAGAAAACAGTGAGAACACAGCCAGCCCATACTTTGCTGTCAGCTGAGCAGAGAACCCAAACACACCATGTTGAATTTCTGAGCTTCAGAATTAGAGCTAATAAATAGAAGTTGTTTTAAGCCACTCAGTTTGTGTTGATTTTGTTACACAGCAATAGAAAATTAATATACTGGGTGAGTGGGTATTCAGTTTGCCAAATTAATGACAATATGAGTAAATAAATGAGCTATTACTACACTATTCTTACAAATTTACATTAATAGGATGGCATGATAAAAAGAGCAAAAAATTAGAAGTCAGGCCCTAGCTAGTTTTCCCCAGGGGTTAGAGTGTCAGCCAGCAGACCACAGGGCCTACAAGTTCAATTCCCAGGCAAGGACTCTGGGTCAGGGCATGTGCAGGAGGCAACCAATTGATGTGCCTCTCTCATATTGAAGTCTCTCTCTCTCTCTCTCTCTTTCCCGCCCTCCTTCCCTCCCTCCCTCGCTCCTTCCTTCCCTCTCTCCTTCCCTCCCTTCTCCTCTCTTTTCTACTCTCTCTAAAAAGCAATAGAAAAATATCCTCAGGTAAGTATTAAAAATAAATAAATAAAATTAGGAGTTAGCAGCCATGGGTTCTAGTATTGACTCTGCAGATAAGTACTTATGGAATTCTCCAGGGATTCATTTTCCTTCTCTGGACCTTTCTTCTTCTATAAATGAGGAAAATGTTAAGATCTCTTATGGCTCTGACAGTCTGAGATTAATCATTCCTTATTACATTAGGAAGTAAACTAAAAACAAATGCATTTTTCTATATATATTTACTTTTCAAATGATATTCATCTTTTCCTGCATATTAGCACAACTGCAGCTCAAAGTTACAATATTTAAGGAAGCTTGAAGAACTGCTAATTTAAATCTATTCAATATATGATTGTGGCATTTATTTTTAGCCCTGGTTATAACAGTGCCTCAGAAGTTTTTCAATCTTACAGTTAACTAAACACTGAAGCATTTTTTCAGAGCTTATCTTTGCATAAAAGCTGAGTCAGCACAATTTAAAATACAATCTGGGTTCCATCTGAGGGGTTGAGGGAAGAGATACCTGTACATGACTTCCAGACTGGAAAAAAGTATTCATTGAATAAAACATGACCATACATGCTTGGGGGTGTGGGTCAAAACTTTAATATCTAGCCTTTGAATATTTCACTACTGATTTTTATTTTCAGAGAGAAGGGCCATTACATACATTCCCCTCTGTTATTTCAAATGTGCTCATGTCATGTTAAAGTTGCAAGTCATGCTTAATTGAAATATTATGAAATAAAAATATCTTTAGGAAAGTTATGTGGAGCTTATTGCTGCAGTTTAAGATAGAAAATCTGAGCATGTGCAAAAGATCAGATGTAAAACTGAGAGGAATTGGGGGTAGAGCAGGAGGGAGGGTAAGAAAGGGAGAGAGAGGAAGAGAGAGGTTTGCAGCATTATTATTATAGGCACAAGTTTCTTTAGCAGTTCAATTGCTAAATTCTCTGTACTTAAAGCTGAACTCTGAGTTGTGGCATAAGAGTGCTGGAGTACTTTCTATAAAAAGCAGGGCGCATTGCAATAAAAGAAGAGACTCCCCAATACAGGGCAGCAGAAAGTAAGAACAGTGAGGTACAAAAATCTGTATCAAACCAGAAACGAGATTCTTCTTAGTGAGGAGGACCTAGAAATCTGTACCAAACCCCAGTACCTACTATCTATACATCATTGTATGCATGTAGCATGTTTGGGAAAGAGTGTCTTGTTATCACTGGATAACTGATACAAAGACAAAGCCACAAAGTCAATATCCATAACAGGAGAACCAACATTTTATAGTCAAATGGTAGGGAAGACCAATCAAAACTTTATCTAGAAAAATTAAGTAACAAATAATCAAAATAAAGTTCCTTTCAATAAGATTTAAGTTTTTTTTCACCTATACACAAAATCTTGACAGACTGTATATGTTGATGAAAAATAAAAATTTCCTACAAGATTTAGTGATAATGCTATAAGATAGTCTTTAAGTTCGACTTTAACAGCGCAATACAAAAGCTGTTCTATTTTGCATCTGAGGGCTTTAACCATTTTCCAAAGGTCCATTCTTAATCCTTTGATTCAACTTATTCTCCTCTCAAGTGTCTATCATATCAACGTGTGATCCTCACTAGTTTTCTCTTCATCAATTGCTAACTGGCCTCACACCCCCAGGTCCTCCTTTGCCCATGACCATGCACATGATTCAAGGTCTCCAATACCACTTCCCTCATAAAATCCCTCAGCTTTTTTTTTTTTTACAGTTTTTCTTTGCTCTGCTTTATAATCCTGCCCTTCAGAGAAAGACCAAAACACAGACAAGGTGTCCTAACATAAATGAAAATATTGAACAAAGAGGAGTACTGGTTAAGATCTGACTAATTTTATTAGTGGTCTGTCATGAGTTCACATTTTTAATTAATCATAATTTCTGCTTCCCTAGATAAGCTCATTACTTCAGGTCTCAGATAATGTAAACACAGATAAACATGGATCTCTCCCCCATAATTATGCTTAAAACTATGCATGGCTTCAGTACAGAGTATGGGAGTAAGTATTCTCTACAAATCCTCTGTTATCTTCAAAAGTCCTGAGTAAAAGAAGCCCTCCAGAGATTGTTCTAAAGAAACAATCTGGGACTCCACTCACCACAGCAGCCAGGAGTTTGGCATTCCGAGCAAGCAAGGCCAAGTCAGCAGCAAGCTTTATGAAATTCTATCCAAGTGTGCTACATGTTGCATGGGAATAGCGAGGCGTGTGCTGGCCAAAGAGACAGGCTACAAGGAGATGAACATCTGGAACTGGTCAATGTCTACTTCTATTTTCCCTATTAGAGGCCGAGAGAGTCTTTTAGTGTTAATAACCTAAACAAGGTTCCTGATGTAAAACACTGCAAGATTTCTTCAGTCATTCTCTGGAGAGCTTTCCTAACAGTGTCAAATAAGGACACACTATCCTACAATGCTTGATGCCAGAGACTTGTAACCTGGGTGGACTCAAAGGATCCAAAACCCCAAAAAACGCTATGCCAAAATTTATTTTCTTAGGTGCGTGCAGTATTTTAAACAATCTATAGTAGTCATTGGATTTTTTAAAGAGTCTCTGATCTCCCTGCCCCCCAAAATCTCCTGTCTGCATTAATTTTCCTCCAGACCATCATAATATATCACTAGAAGTTGATACATACATATTTCCTTGATTCTAAAACACCTTTTTTCCTGGATTTGAAATGCATCATATACTCCTTGCTTATATTTAATAAAATGTCTCCTTCTTGATTCCAAAAAGTGATTATTAAATTAATGATGTGCTTTTGAAATGACAACAATTTAAGAAGCACAGGAATTAGCCCTATCCCAAATAATATCAGTATTTATAAATAGGCAAACTTCATGTTTCCAAACAAATACATAAAAAACTTAAGATAATTCAATGTCCCCATGAGGACACCAAGTGGGTGTATCAAAACACCAGAAATAGATTTCAGGTTAGGTGCTAGCACCTCTGGCCACTAGTCACATTTCACCCACTTTCTCAACATGTCCTAAGTGGATGATGTACCAGATACTGTGCTACTGCGAAAAATTACTGATCTAGGAGGAGGACTTGGCAAGTTCCCAAAAGGGAAGGTGTAAAGACACCAATAGAACACAAGTAGTCAGGACTAACAGGAAGCTGAGTGTTTCAGGACAGAAAGAAAAGAGAGCCTGAGCAAAAAAGGAGCAACGGATGACTCCAGAGGGTTGGGATTAAGTGGAGAGGGTGATCAATCAACAGATTAGAAAACATACTTGTAAGACATAAGAGAGGTAACCTTGGACATTTTTAACTATTAGAACAAATGAACTTACTAATAGAATAAATCTGGGCTCAGCCAGCCAAGACTTTGGCAATAGAAGCAGAGAAAGAAAAGATAGCCTGATCTGGGCTCTAAAATAGATGAATCTCTATAATAAAGAGCCAGGGTGTAACAACCAATCACTACCAAAGGCTGACCAACTGGAAGGGGATCCAGCACTGACTACTGAGGCTTCAGGCCCAGTGACTCAATAGTGACTGCTGAGGGGGCTTTGAATCAGGCCCAGAAAAAGACCTAAAGAGAGAAGCAGGGCTGATCTATGGCATCTGTGGCAGCTTTTGACCAGCACTTGCCTCTCTCTTTCCCTCAGAACCTGGCCAGCAGCCCGATCTCTATTTCTCTTCGAGCCCTGCCTTTCTGATCAGCTCTGTTGATAGGCCCAGAGATGCTGACTGGAATAGAAACTGGCCAATCAGAACCAAATCTGGGTCAACTGTGAGGAGCCAATGGCTACCTAGGAGGTGGAGCTTTTGACACTGACTGGCATAGAAACTGACCAATTAGAACCAAAATGGACAGCAGAGGAGGGCAGGTAGGAGCAAGATCAGGCCGGCAAGGGAGGGAATTTGGGCACAACCAGGCGCAAGGGAGGGAAGTTAGGAATGAGATCAGGCCAGCAGGGAAAGGCAGTTGGGGGCAACCAGGCCGGCAAGAAGAGGGCAGTTGGGGGGAAGATCAGACCAGCAGGGGAGGGCCATTGGGGGCAAAATCAGGTCAGCAAGGGAGGGCCATTGGGGGCAAGATTAAGCCAGCAGGGAAAGGCCTTTGGGGGTGAGATAAGGCCGGCAGGGGAGGGCAGTTGGGGGCAACCAGGATGGCAAGGAAGGGCAGTTAGGAGTGATCAAGCAGGTGAGCAGTTAGGAGCCAGCAGTCCCAGATTACAAGAGGGATGTCTGACTGCTGGTTTAGACCCAATCCCAATCAGGCCTAAACCGGCAGTCGGACATCCCCCAAGGGGTCCCCAATTAGAAAGGGTGCAGGCTGGGCTGAGGGAACCACCCCCTCTGTGCACGAATTTCATGCATCAGTTCACTAGTATTGTAATAGGTCTTCAGAAACCTCCCATTTATGGGACTTATAATTCTTCAATTTCATAAGAAGAATGGGATTAACATATCATGACTACTGTCTAGTGGTCTTTAATAATAACCCTAAAGTATGGGTGCCCTTTCCCAGAGATTAGAACATGAAGGAACAAAACATATAATGTTTCCAAATCCCTCTTAAAGGAAAAAAAAAAAAAAAGACTATGGTCAGATACCATATACCATAATAGACCCAGGTGTGAAGAAAACAGTTCTAACATTGGTATAGCCCATCCCAAATGGACCGTGCCAATTCAGACTCTGTAAGAAGTCATTGCTTGTACCAAACAAAGACAGATCTGAGGCCCTAAATCAGGTGGACAGTTGAAACCCACCTTCAGACAGAGATAAGACCTAGTCACTGTACCTTATAGAGGAAAAAGGAAAAATAAAACACTTGGATGGTCTCTTGTCAACTGCTGCTCCATATATTCCACCTTACTAAAAAAATAAAAATAAAAAATAACAACAAAACATAATAAAAGAATAGTCTTGTCCATATGAGACAGGCTGCCTTAATTTTGGCAAGTTTTAAAATGTTGAACTAGTATGACACATTCAGTGTCCTCCAGTTTCAGGAATTCAAGAGCCAGCCACTTAGAGAAGAAAGAGATGGCAAAACAAGCAAACACTTGAAATAGGCTGTTGAAAGCTCCAAACCTACCAGAAATGAGGCTCTGAAGCTATGGAATATCATATATACATACATGTGGTGCAAAGAGACTTTCTTACTTAGAGGTTTTAAAACTAAATAAACTTGTTCAGTTTAAAACAAACACGTCGGTGCACAAAATTGGGAAAAAGTAGAGAAAGAAAAAGAAAACTATTTATGGCAAAAGGGCAGGTGCCTAATCTGTTTGTGCATTAATTCTCTTGACATCCATCTAGTAGCTGTACATAGTTTATTCTTAATAAATGTTCACTGAATTGAATTCCAGAGGCCCAACGTTTTGAGGAATAGTTTACATAATCTCATGTGTCAATGAAAGAGAGTGGCAGTGGAACTCCAGTGAGGGAAATCTGGGACAGTGTGGGATGCTCAATTTGCTAAACTGGACCACAGCAAAACTTAAACGCACTGGCTGGGGCGAGATGTTAAAAGCTATACCCTCTTTGTGCTATTGTGGCTGCTACTACCTTAATAAAAACAAACAAGCAAGTACAGTACGTATTAGCCAATTGCCAGTGAAAATGGGAGTCTAACAATGACTGAGTTCCCTCGAAGCAAATAGCTATTTTTGTCTCTGAATAGCAGGAGAATGATCCATGAGTTGGGTCCATTTTATATATATACTAGTAGCCCTGCAACAGCGAATCCATTCGCCAGTAGCTCACCAGTAGCTTGCTGCTGCCCTTCAGTAGCTCTCAGCCTGCTGCCCCACCCTCCTGTAGCTCCCCCTGCCCCCCCTCCCCTGACCCTCCTTGTAGCTGGCTGCCCTGCCCCCTCCTGTAGCTCTCTGCTGCCCACTTGTAGCTCACTACCCCACCTTACTGCTGATCTGTGATCCAGTCATTACACTGCATATTATATCTTTGTTATATAGGATAATTTATATAGATATATAGAGAAATAAAGACAAAGAGAAAGACAAAGAGAAAGAGATATATTACTTTTTTCTTTTCTCCCATTCTTACCTCCCACTTCCACTAAAGAACCAAGCTTATGCCAGTCTAAAATGTCTACACAGGTAATGTTGAAAGAAAATGAGAAGGCTGCCCTAACCGGTTTGGCTCAGAGGATAGGAGATTGGCCTGCGGACTCAAGGGTCCCAAGTTCGATTTCGATCAAGGGTATATATACCTTGGTTGTGGGCACATACCCAGTAGGGAGTGTGCAGGAGGTAGCTGATCGATGTTTCTCTCTGATTGATGTTTCTAACTCTATCCCTCTCCCTTCCTCTCTGTAAAAAATCAGTAAAATATATTTTAAAAAAGAAAATGAAAAGGCCATCTCCAGGCAAAACAGGTTTGAGTACACTGGAACTTCAGTTCTCGAACTTAATTTGTCCCAGAAGGCTGTTCGAGAAGTGATTTGTTCAAAAACCGAATCATTTTCTCCCATTAGAAATAAGGTAAATTGAAGAAATCTGTTCCAGACCCTCCAAATGATTCCTTGCTTTAACCTTTCTTATAAACATGTCTAATATACTGTTTAATCTGTAAATAAACACTTCTTTTCTTAAATTTTCTTAAATTTATCGCCCCCCCCCCTTCTAAACTTAAAGGAATCACTTTTAGCACTTGTTCCAGGGGTCTTTCAGATCAGCATGCAGCCTCTTCCCTTTTTCAGCAATCACTGCCTCCGAAATGCTGTCATGGCTAATAGCTTTTTGTTTATGCAAATCAACAACAGTTTTTCTACCTTCTCAATGGCCTGTGACCATTGTTTCTTTCACATTCTTAGCATCATTAACACTCTTGATGGCCTCTTTATGTTTTAAAATTGTGTTAATCCTTGATATCAGCCAGCAACAAAAGCATTCTCTCTGATTGTTGTCTTCCTCCCACTCCCTTTCTCTTCAGAGTCTGAACTCTGTATAACTCATCTGTGAAAGAAGCTAGGTTGTATTTCTCTCAACAAATTCAAAATGCAGACTGATAGCAGACAAATGCACTTAGCAATGAAGCCTTCCACAGCCCTCTTCAACTCACAAGTGGGCTCAGAAGAAACAAATGCCATGATTCTACTATGTATTAAGAACAGAGAGCCTTTCCCTAAATATTTATTCTCATAAAAGAACCATGTCTGCATAAAACTCCAGGTGGCAGTGGGCCACAGAGTCTTCTGACAAACTAATAAATGCTATAGGTTTTTCTCCTGAGCACAGCAATATACAAACATCTAGCAGAGGGTTCACAGATAGTACCATAATGCCCCTCCCCAAATCCATCCTTGAATTGCAGAGTGAGAAGCACTTGTTCACCAAATCGGTGGAACTCATTCAAGTTTCAGCTATCTCTGTCCCTCCGAGCCCTTCAAACTTGATGTTTGTGTCTAATTCCTCTGCGAGCATCAATACTCCTTTGATAGTGTTGAATATACAGAGCAAGTCAACTACATGGTAGTTAGAATTTAGAACAATCTACTGAACAGTCTAGTACCCGGTAAGAATACCAATTGATACACCAAATTACCCAAAGAAATAGGCCCCATTCTAGGTAAAATTTATCTTAACTTCCAAAACTGACTCTGATGGAGGTAGCACTGGCTCTAACCACAGAACAGAAGCACTCTACTCATTACTATTAAATTTTAGGGCTAAAGAAATGATTGTGGCAAAAATTAAAGCTTATTGAACTCGTGAGAGCGCAACAACTCTGGTCCTAAGATTATTCATAGAAAGAGGCATATTCATCACTTGGCCTCTGAACTCTTTGTAACAAAGATTGGACAATAGCACAACCTAAATAGGCCCAGAATCCCATCTGCCAACATACTTCAACTCTCTGGAAATCTATATACTGGTATATAAAAGGCTAACTCCTCAGTAGTTAGATTGCTTGCTATGATGTGTGCTGACCACCAGGAGGTGGTGCAGAATATGGCAGGTGACCAGTAACTTCAGCGAGGAGTGAGGGAAGAAGGAGGTGGGGAGACTGGGGTTAAAGGGGGGTGACTACTTTGTGGTGGCAGCACACACAGGTGAGGTGACAAGGGAAGAAGAAGACGGGGGAGGGAGAGGAGGGGACCTGATCAGCCCTGGTCACCAGCCAGGTGTAAGGGACACTAACCATACATGAATTTCATGCACTAGGCCTCTAGGACATAAAACCTCACTAGGACATTTCTATGCTTACTTCATGCATGCTTGCTTAATGTAACCATATTGACAGAGAGTTAACAAAACTGACCTTTTTAGGTATTGGAGGTGTACTGAAAAACAAAAGTCAAGGTCCTTGCCTTCATGGATTTCTCTTTAGAGTGCCCCCAAAATTACCAGGATCCAAGACAGTGAGCAAATAAATTCAACGATTACAAAGCAGAACCCAATTCAAGTCATTGCTTCAAAGTTAATTCAATGAGTAATGTGTGCTTACTATGTTTCACAGAACTCCACTAAGCACCTTAGGTAGATAATAATAAAGGCAAAAAGGATATGATTAATCCCTGTCCACAGTAAATAATCTTCCTGGGATGATAACACACAGAGGTATGCATTAGGTGGACAAATTAATTGCCAAAGCAAGGAATCATTGTCCTTTCAAATGTCTGGGATAGCCAACAACTACTAGGAGAAAGATGGCATTCATTTCTGCAAAGTAGTTCTAAGAAAGAAAATTTTAAAGTATTCCAGTTTATTTCAACACTAGGCATCCCCTATCCTCTGCAAAAATAAAAAAAATAAAAATAAAAATAAAAATAAATATATATATATATATATATCCATGTCATTTTACCACAAGCATGTTGATCACTTCCTTATTCTGACTAAAGTAAAGGTCTTTTTAGATTTATGGGGTAAACAAAACTATTAGCAATGATTAATTATAAGATGGCATGTTTCTAACCTACCAAAGAAATCTTACTTCGGTTTCTGATTCCATTCACCTCTGTCTGTCTCTCTCTCTGTCTCTCTCTCTCTCTTTTTCTGATTCCATTCTCTCTCTCTCTCTCTCTCTCTCTCTCTCTCTCTCTCTCTCTCTCT